>CATIXN010002381.1:0-10309 GCA_949711725.1 Leptidea reali
TGCAAGAGAATGTGGGCGGCGGTGATCACTTAACACCAGGTGACCCGTACGCTCGTTTGTCCTCCTATTCCATAAAAAAAAAAAATAACTCTAATGAAGTTTTTTTATGACAATAAGGGACGAGACAAGCAGGGCATTCAGCTGATAGTAAATGATACGCCCTGCCTTTTACAATGTAGTGCCGCTCAGCCTTCTTGAAAACCCAAAAATTCTGAGCGGCACTACAACTGCGCTCGTCACGTTAAGAAATAAGTTGTTAAGTCTCCTTTGCCCAGTAATTTCACTAGCTAAGGCGGCCTATTACTTCTTCACGGCAGAAATAACCGCCATTGTGTTACCCATAATCTATCCGGCATCCTGTACAATGGAGCCTTCCACGTATAGAAAAGAAAGCTTGTCACAAGCAAACACCGAATCACAACCACATTTTTTCTGAATCCACAAGAGATTTCACGGTTAAAACAACGTTAAAGCTTTGATAAATTCCTTGACAGTTGACTTATACTCGCGACCTCTTTTGTTTGTGAAGTATGCTAATTTTGTTGTCTTAGTTGATGTACAGGCATAATATATACCTAAAATCTTATTAGGCTAGTAAAAAAGTAATTCAGCTCTCCGTTCAACGGTGGAGTACAACAACAAAACAACGAGTCCTTCAGCATTTATCATAAAGTAGTTGAAGGAGTCAGATGATTTATACGTCTAGATAGAGCCTCTTGCTGATAGACAACCGATGGAAACAGGCCAGGTTTATTACTTTTGTACCAGGCGAGGTCTAAGAGCCCGTGGACCCAAGACCGACTTTATTTTATAAAAAGCTGAAAGTTTGTCCGCGCATGCTCCCAACACAGGTAAGAACGATGGACCATTATAGAGTTTGGGTTACAGTGGCTTTGGCAGTTAAACGGTACCAAAGGTATGTAAAATACCGATCTAAATACATCAAATAATAAAGTGCCTTAAGTAAGTTACCTTCAGAATATTATTAAAAATCACATTATTTATTGCCGGGCACCCTTAAAGTTCATGAAATTAAAAATTTAAAAGCTGATTTTTATACATAATACTTGGGTAATAAGTAGATGATGTTTTGATAGTTCCAACCCCTTGCTAGACAAGCGTTGTAGGAGAGCGCGAGGCAGTATGCTTAATATGGTTGAGTGCGAGTGAGATGGCGAGTTAAGTCTACCGCGGTCCCTCATTGTGCAGTTGTTATTTCTACGTACTCAGTGCTTGTTTACATCAGCTAAAATAATATAATATACTATCTTCAAGTAATATTAATTAAATATTCATTATTAATTAGCAATATAAAATATTTCGAATATGTAAAGTACATTCAATATAATTGGTGTTTGATACGTAGATTATATGTTTACAATTTGTTTATGTGACTTTGTAAATAAGAGTGAGTTTGTTTAAAAAACTAAGTCACGGATGATACATTAATTTGTGTTATTTGCAACAAAAGAAGTGATAAAATAACATTATTTTCTGACGAGACATTGACAAAATGTGAATTAATTTTAAAATAATATGTAATGTCATCGGTCTATTTTTTATGCTTTACACTAACATGTTTAATTAAATTTTTGAGGAATATTTTATTTTCCTTTTTTAAAAACTGTTGTTGACAGAATAAATTAAAAATTTAAGGTAGTTGTATCATCGAATGACATTTCATAGATAAAAATAATAATATTAATATGGACAGGGGGTATCAATAACCATCTGCTGAACGTCCTGCTCGTTTCGTCCCTTATTTTCATAAAAAAATCTAAACCTTTATATTACAACAGCAGTGTTCTACAAGTGCAAATAATCATGTTCACTAACAACAAACATAATACACAAAAAAAATACAAAAAGAACAAAATTATCTCTGTGAACAAGTAAAAGCCGCATCGGATTTATTATCAGAAAGCAAATGAAGTAGAGCGCTGTGATGATAATGGTCTGGAGATATCTGTCGTGAAATTACGGTGCCTTTTTAATTGTGACGAAAATATGTTCAGCACGAACTGAATGAAACTTGAAAATGAAATGTGATTACGTTTGAACTTACACTGCACATTGTTTTGTATTCATTTTTTCTGAAGTTATACTTCTTTAGGCGCGTTATGAAAAAATGATGAGAGTGAAATTTTAAGATGCGCGCACATCAAGCGCAAAGTAACAGGTTCAAGTTGGTTCCTAAAATTTTCTGACGTTCACGACATTCGTTATTTTTGTTGGTTTCTTTGTCCATTATTAGGATAGGCAAAGGGTTCAAACCCATACAGCCGTATTCATTATTTAATAATTAATTGTCAAAGCCATCGTTGCAAGATTTTTACAATATCGTTTCTTCTACAAACGTAGAATAGCACGAGGAATAAATAATTTTAATAATTTTTGCTTTGTTAGGACAAAGAACCTTCTAGCATGCATACACAGATATATAAGTACACACACACACACACTTTTTATTTTATTATTGTTATAAGTTTTTACATAAATCATTCGATGAAAGAAAACCTGACCTATCCATTATATACCGTAAGTGAAAGGCTTAGATTATTTATACGTCTAGATAGAGGCTATTACTGTAAGGCAACGCATGACAACAGGCCAGGTTTGTTACTTTAGTGTGCATGGCAGCTACGTCTTACACTGGCGCTACGCCAGTCACTTTTTTTTAATGTGCGTGCTTTTGCTGAAAATAGAGATAACAGATCGCCACAATTTTTTCGACGTATGCGGTGAGTCTATCTTAAAAAACGACTTAAAAATTATCTAAGGTGAAATGTTACTGTAAAAGATTACGTGCTTATGAACTTATTATTAGTACTAGTATAGTAGTAGCAATATATATGAAAATTCTACTATCTCAATAAAGGCTTATATTATTATTGTTATTGGATACTTACTTATTGGATACCTACTTAGAGCTGAGGCGCCATTTTCCCGCTACTTATATATTTACTTGGGGCTGTGAAACCCAAAATTATGAATATAACCAAATAATAATCTACTTTGCCAATCCACGAGAAAAAATATGCTGTTCCATGTTTGAAAAAACTTAGAATCATCATCATCATTATCATCAGCCGGAAGACGTCCACTGCTGGACAAAGGCCTCCCCAAAGATTTACACGACGATCGGTCCTGCTCTGCCCTCATCCAATGTATTCCAATATCAACGTATATATGCTCAAAGTTTCCCTGTGAGATCGAATTAGAAATGAAGAGATCCGTAGGAGAACCACAGTCACCGACATAGCCCAAATGATTGCGAAACTGAAGTAGCAGTGGGCAGGGCACATAGTTCGACGGACAGATGGCCGTTGGGTAAAGTCTTTGAATGGTTACTGGTACCGGAAGACGCAGTGTTGGTAGGCCCCTCACAAGATGGACCGACAATCTGGGCAAGATCATCGGAATACATTGGATGAGGACAACTTAGAATACTACGATTTAGTTACTTGCTTACAAAGAAAAGAACCTATGACTAAAATAAAAACGTCACGGTGAGCAATTGACAACCATTCATTATATCTAACTCGCGGGCTCCGAGCGCCTTAGGTTCCTAAAGCGCAAAGTGACACACAGCTATTGGCACGTTTGACTCCTATAAAATAAAATAAACATCTCAATCCAATTCTTAGTAGCTTAGAAAAAAATGTACTCATATAATTATTTTATCGCAAATCATTAATTCAGCTTAATTTCTAATTCGGTTGCTTGATAAGCATTTCTTGTTGAATTTATCCTTGACAGATTATTAAATTTGTTCAGTTTGATTCTTAAAATCAGTAATTGTGCCAAAAATTCAAACAATAAAAATTCCGTTATTATTTCCTGGGATAAGATGACTTATTTGTATAACTCGATCACGCGGTGTTGATACTTTAAATGAAATTAAGTCTCTTGAATTAAATTAAAACTCAAAACTCAGTATTTTGGAAGATTACTATGTTTTCATTTTTATAAAGGATTCTTCAATTATTTTTCGGTGAATATCATGTTGCATTAAGTAACAGAATTAAAAATTTTAACTATTTAGGTTCGTGGAATACACGGAAGAAATAGCAGTATTTTATTAAAATTAATATCTTACTTCAAGGGACTTCCGTTTTATAGTACTTGACTACGTACTTAAGTAGTCGGCTGAAAATATTGTAACAACTCAAAAATTTCTCTTTTTTTTTTAAATATCGATCATCTTTCGCCATTTCACGTATTTTCTCGGGTTTAATATTAGATGACAATCACACAACAGGTGCCGGTAATTTTCAAGACACTTCAAGGCTAATTTATATATTGGTATATCGTACTATCGATAGATATACTAAGACATTCTTTGTCGAAGATCGTAGAAACCTAGAGATTGCCAATATCCCATAAGGCAAAAGTTATGTTATGTATATGTTGCAAGAGAATGTGGGCGGCACTACACTTAACACCAGATGACCCTTACGCTCCTTTGTACTCCTTTTTCCATAAAAAAAGACTGCATTAAAGCCAAACAACATTTGGGATAGTTTTTTTTAGGATTTAATTGCATCACAAAAATAGTATGTATTTGTATATACATGGGGCACTCTAAAAATTGTGCACTTCTAGCTAATCGGAACTATTTGAATTTCGATTGTTATATTTTTTGAAACGTTGCAACCTTCTTAGTGGAATGGTGCTCACAGGTGCTTAATGAAGTACGACCACGGACATTCTAATTCTGTTTATGACATCCTCGTAGGAGACGAAACGTAGATTTATTGTTTTTAACCCGAAAAAAACAGCAATCTTGTGAATGGATGTTTGAAAATGATAACAGGCCAACAAAACTAAGGCAGGCGAGAAACGTTGGTAAAAAAATTATCGCATTTTTATTCTCAGCTACGGGTCCCATCTGCAACATTCCACTTGAGGATCAAAAGAGTGTTAATGCCGAGTGGTATTCTACCATTTGTTTACCCAGGGTGTTAAGAAAAGCTCGCGAAAGACGACCAAAAAGCCGCGTTCTCCTACATCATGACAACGCTTCTTCACACACGGCCAATAAAACGAAGGCATTCTTAGCTTCCGAAAAAGTACAACTAGTCTCCCATCCTGCACATAGCACCCTATGATTTCTGTATCTTCCCCAAAATCAAAGATTTGATGAGAGGTTTCGCTTTTACTAATTCAGAAGAGGCAGTGATAGCGTTTAATCAGAACGTAGAAAACACGCCTTCAGATCTGTAGTCCTCATGTTTCAAAAAATTATTTCAATCGTATGAAAAAATGTTTAAAATGTAAAGGAGAGTATTTTGAAAAGCAATAAACATCATATTTTGGTTATAACATGTTGCTTACGTATGACGTATGTTTACATGTTACGTTTGTATGTTACGTATGTTTATTACGTTGACCTACGTATAACAAAACGTATGGTCAGACTAGGTATTCAACCTACGATTATGATAATTATTGGCATATTAAATTCTACATACGCAAGTATTAAAATGAGTTATTCAAAGTTAACATGAAAGGAATCCAATTTCCTTGACAGCAAATGAAGCTCACCTCAAGGAGTGCCATATTCATTCCCGACGGCTTTGCTAATACCATTTTAATTATGTTCTTATTTCAAATGGTATGACTTTTTTTTAAATTCTCATGAGATAAAATCATACTAAAATAATGTTTATAAAATATTAAAAATACAAATTATGAAAACTAAATTGAATTCGTCAATAGGAGCAACATACTATAGTAATGTTATTATATATATTTCATCAGCATCATCCACTGCTGGAGAAAGGCCTCCCCCAAAGATCTCCACGACGATCGGTCCTGCGCTGCCCTCATCCAACGTATTCCGGCGATCTTGACCAGATCGTCGGTTCGTCTTGAACCTACGAACACTGCGTCTTCTCCAACGGCCATCTGTCCGTCGAACTATGTGCCCTGCCCACTGCCACTTCAGTTTCGCAATTGTTTGGACTATGTCGGTAACTTTGGCTCTCCTACGGATCTCCTCATTTCTAATTCGATCTCGCAGGGAAACTCTCAGCATAACCCTCTCCATTGCCCTCTGAGCGACCATGAGCTTTCTCATAAGGCCCATAGTTAGCGACCGATAGTAAGTCGCTTACTCTCTACTCCTTACTCTCTAAAACTGACAATAAATCATAATCCAGCGAATTAAGATGGGGACTAGACAACGGTCACTCTTCATCTCTGATGAAGTCCGAAATGAACGTTTCCAATAAAACTGAGTAGACCGAGCTTTATGACCCGGCGCCGAGTCTTGCTGGAAGTACCATCCTTGGTTATTAAACATGGTTTTGTTAAGGGGCCTATCAAACCATCACAGAAATCGGATAGTGCCCACGTTGCACTCTGTCGACTAGTTGAGTTGCTTCCTTAGAGATTTGAGCATAAATACGGTCATTTTGTTTGTTAAAATGTTGCTCAATTGTAAAAATTCTCATCCGTAAACAAATTTTTTCGGTGACCTCCCATTGCGTACCGCTTCAGTAGTTGTTTGGATTTTACCACCCTATTCTTTTTTAAATTATCAGTTAAGAAATGACCAGTACGTCTAACGCTTATAGGCTGCAAGTCCGAAGTCATCTTTTAAAATACGTTTAGTACGTTTAAAGTACTGTAGTTTGACATATATTGGTCCAATATCAGATAAAATAGCTAAAATATGTAGGAATCACAATATCAATCGAATATGTAATGGCAAAGATCGATTAAATAATTCCGAAAAATCCGACGTTTATAAATTAGGTTGTGACACTTGTAACGAGGTACATATAGTACAAACGGGTCGTAATTTTGAAATAAGATTAAAGGAACATATTGCCGCGCTTAGAATTTATCATCCCGATAAATCATACTTCGCGAAACATTTAATTGCCACTAATCACTCACTCGGAAAAAATATAATTTTAATATTTAATATACATGTGAAAAAGGATTTCGCTTGAATGTGTTAGAGCAATTAGAAATAATAAAACACAAAAATGACATGTTTGCATTGTAGAATGAACAAACAAATTTGGTCCCTTCACCATTGTTATGTATCTGTTCTGGGCCTGACTAAGTATATTACGTTGCTTAATATTTTGGAGTTGGTCCAATTTAAACATAAAGATTCAACACTTAAATGAGATATTATGTAATATTAATGCATAATAAAGTGCTCCATAAGCTTAATAAGTTAGCTAGAGTTAAGGGCTCCTTCATAGGTCTTGGTATTCAATTTTATAATAAAATACCAAACAGTAGTCTAGGACTCACTGAGCACAAATTATCCGCTGAGGCTTGCGAGAAGTCCGTATTACTCTGTATTATATAATATAATAAAACAATATAATAAAATAATAGTTTACGACCTGAACTGATCGGAGGAACTTTAATTAGGCTAAAAAACATTACAAAATTCCTTAAGTGTTACTTTTATTTAATGATAATTTCTATTACTACTAAACTGCTACTGGTTCTGAATTGTATTTTAAATTTGTATGTTTGTTTGTTTTTTATTAATGTTTTTAATTAATTTTATGGAAATTTTTAAGAACAAGTATAAGTTTAGTTCGAATACGAATTTCCCGCCTGCTTCTCTCTTTGAAAAATAGTTCCTAGTTGTTATATATATGTCGCAGGTATATGATAAAAACAGTGATTTGGTGAAATACCGGAAGATGTTAAAATAACAACACGGTTTTATCATTTCTTGAAACAAATCTAGTGATTTGACCAAATGCCAGAGTTGGGTCCTTGAAATGACAAAAAGTATTTTCTTTGGTATTTATAAGGTTTATTTGGTAAGACTTAGACATAATTCGGTAAAAATTTAGTATCGGTACGCAGTTGTAGGGGGGTGAGAGGGGAAGGGGGGGAGGGAGATGTCCTCTGTCCCCTGGCTCACTCCCCAACTCCCATCAAAAGGTATCGCACCAGTCTCTTGAAAATCAAATTAATGTAACCTAACCTCAAAACAGATAAGAGTTTCTCTAAAGGTACTTTTCTAAGTAGAAGCCCCGCTTCGCGGAGCGCACATTATTACAAAAAAACTCGAATGGCGGGAGATGCCCGCCAACCCATTCCACCTACCTTGTCCGGCTCGGGGTATGATTCAAGTCTGATGCTCGCTTCGCTCGCTATTACATTCTAAGTTCTTCTAGTCGCGTCACTCATTGTCATTTCACGGAACCAACCCTGGCATTTGATCAAATCACTAGATTTGTTTAGAGATATGATAAAATCGTGTTGTTCTCCGTATATACTCCGTGATTTAATCAAATCACTTAGGGAATTGACCAAATCTCTGTTATTATTATTTCCTTACGACATTTACATTTTTGGAGAGCTAAGAAAACGGTTCCATTTTAAAAATAATCTGCAAGCCAAATTTCATATTTTTTTTTTATTAAAAGCTTTTTAGTAAAAAAATCTGAAATTAATATTTCAATATTATCGTTGTTTTATCTCGTATTTTTAAATTTGGACGGATAATTGTTGTTTTAATATTGATAAATAGCCAGTGTTTAATTGTTTTTTAAATCAAAAGAAAAATTTGATTTAATTTAAATTATATTATTAATTAAATTTAAATCAAATTTTTCTTTATCAATTTGATACCTTTTTTATTTTTGAGGTTGCACTTTTCTTCGGTACGTGTGTTGCCAGTGATTTCCTTCTGAACGGCTGGACCGATTTGAATGATTTTTTTTGTGTGTGTTCAAGTGGATTCAAGGATGATTTAGATTTACAATTGAACTATCTCCTAAACGGCTGGACCGATTTCGATGTGTTCCAGTGAATTTGAGAATGGTTTAGATTTTCGTCTATAAATATTCAGATATAAACCTCCTGCCCATGTGTATGTAGGTATGTTAGTGAGCTCCTCCTAACGGCTGGACCGATTTTTCTAATTTAAGACTGTGTACAGGACAACGTCTGTCGGGTCCGCTAGTCTTATATATAATATAATCTAGATTCACAATTGAACTCCCTCCTAGACGACTGGACTAATTTTATGATTTTTTGGGTGTTCCAGTGAATTGTAGAATGTTTTGAATTCTCAATTCGGTCCATATTTAATACTCTAGCCCATGCTAGTGAACTCCTAATAACGGCTGGACTGATTTTTCAAACTAACGACATGCTTACAGGAAAACGTGTGTCGGGTTCGCTAGTATTAAATAAATATATTTCTACTTCCATGATTGCTGTGAATGTAATAATCCAGGGAGGCATATAAGATGTTAATATAAGTTGACCCAACTTAAACCATGAATGTGTAATTTGTAAAAGTATTACGAAAATATATCACTTCGCACCCCAATCACGTTCTTCGAATGTCCGACGTTATTAGAGACTTAAACCACCTTTGGAGTTTGCATACAAAGGCGGTGTTTAAATGACAAAAAGTGAACTGAAGTATAGTCTGATAGATGTGTTTGATCGGGCTAAATTTTGAATAGAAATAATATTTATCTAGTGCTAACTGACCCGACAGACGTGGTTCTGTAGATAAAAAGAAATACTCTTTATAGGAATTTGCCAATAATATTTCAAAATAGCAAGAATTATTTCGTAACAAGAATCCCTGTTGTTACAATGAAATTGTTTCACAGCGGAACTGTCAAAACCGTGCGTCACTAAATTCTCTCATAGAAAATATGTCCATACAAAACAAATATTTATAATATAAATAATTATGGGTCTCAAATTGGAATAAAAACTATCATATCTCTCAAGTTGGACCAAACTGCACTCTATGAAGTAATCCCCATTAAAATCCGTTCATTGCGTTTAGGAGTACATCGCGGACAAACAACGTGTCACGTAATTTATATATATTAAAATTACAAAAAAGTCTGTAAAAAGAAAATTTTAAGAAAAATAGAGTTGGCTTAAGAAATCAAATGTATTCAGCTTGAGATCTGTAACTTGTGTAAACTTAAACTAAGCTCTTTTGAATCGTCATTATAAATATTCAATTTAAATTACCGAATCTACCACTTAGGCCACTCTTTTCAACCAAATAGATTAACGGCCCCAATAAACTTATCGACGGTAGCTCTCCTTATCCGTACACGCTGTCTGTTAATGGGACGACGCTTAGCTTACCAGCGATAGAAGTTTGTATGGAAATTGCAATTCACGCGATCCAATATAAGGCGATAAGAATGACTGATCGGGTATATTGAGACATATTCAGTTTATTGACAGCTAATAACTGACAGTAGGAGGTAGTAATTTATCTCTATCTGTAGATAGTAAGAGACCTCATAAAGTAAATATGAATACTAAAACTGAAAACATA
>CATIXN010002383.1:0-10307 GCA_949711725.1 Leptidea reali
TCGCGGAGATCCTCAAAACTTTTTTCAATTTTGTACAAAATGCCTAACTTTGTGTTCACTTCTTGTAGCAGGCTTTCGATCGTTAGGTCATTCTGATCAATCTCTGTTCTGTCTTTTGGTTTTCTTCCCGAACTACTCCCTGGGGAGTCTCGCTTCTGGCATTCTTCACACACTTCTTTTTGGATGAAGCACTTGACGTTTTTCACGCATTTTTTATGATAAACTGCTTCACAGGGACCTTGCATCGTAGAATATCGTCTTTTGTCACCGAAACAAACAGCTTGCACTTTTTGCACTGAACCATATTGCTCACTTTCGAGTTTCGATAAGTAGACACTGCATTCAACTATCGCAACACGTCCGCACGCTAAGCGCTCGCGCACGACTGTGTTTTTACAAGTTTTGTACATTCTTAAAAATCCGAGCAAGGCTCGGTCCTCCGGATATTGTTATTAATCAGTTATTGCCATGGTGAGCCATAATTAATAGGATGTGAAATAAATATAAATTGTTTTATATATTATATATTTATTCATTTGCAACTTAAATTCAAATAAATCATTGCAGTACTGTTTCCATTTTTAATGAGAATTCTAAATTATGATTGGTTGTTAACTTTCCAGATAACACAGCTCCGCTATTATCGAGATCTATATAGTTAAAAGTAGCTGACCCAGCAAACGTTGTATTGCCGATATTAAAATCGCGATACAAAAGTAACTGTTTATCGTATATGCACTCAAAATTGCATGAGAATCGGTGAAGCCGTTTCGGAGTAGTTCAAAGTTTAACACCATGACACGAGAATTTTATATATTAGAAAGATATATAGACAAAGTAAAATATTTAAACTTGAAACCACAAACACAAAGCGACCGTGTTTTCTATTATCTCTGTTATTGGCTGATATTTTAGTGAACGGGAAGAAATTGGAAACTCATAGCTTCAAGTTTTAAGTATTATATATCTCACACTATGTCCGTACTTATAAATAGTTCAATTATTAATTAATTTGTAAAAAGGAAATTACAACAACGAAGAACATACAACAAGCAAGATGTATTAAAAACTCCTTGTTAACAAACTTCATGATATCCGATGTCTTACAAAGGGCTTTGTGGCCATGTAAACGTAGTTCACGACAGTTGCACGCTTTGATGAAGTACCTTTAAGAAAACTTGATAGCGTCTCGGTAATTTCCGTTCATTTTAATTGAGAAATCTTTGCTTGCACATAATTAAAGAATCTAGTATGTTGGCAAATGTATTATGTATTAACTTTCTATGAATCTGAATTATTATTTATTAAATTCAGTCTGAACTATAATTTGATCTGTACATAGCTAGACCAATTGGCTTGGTAGACCGTTGTCGTCCTCCGCATTTATGACCGTTGGATGTTCCGTACCATGGATATATCACGTCACACCTTCTTTTCTTTTTTTTTCTGCTTAAAACACATGAGTAGGGTATGCCTAACGTAATGTCATAATATAATATTTGAAGAGACTCTTAGATTCCAAAAACATAATATAATCTCTACTGTTGCGAACTGTTTTTATCGCATTAGGAACATTTTTTTTATTTTTTATATTTATTAGGAACTATTTAAATATAAGTCTTCGTGTTAGGTTGTGTGATGCTTTGGTACTCTCTAAATTTAATTATAATGACACTACATGTACGGCATGGTCCTAGACTACGAGCCTGCACCAAAAGTTAGTTTCCCGTATAGCTACATCGAGTGCAAAACCCCTGTGCCCGGTTTTATTGGAGTATTACATACAAAAACCATTTTATATATATATTTAAGAGAAGCCAATTGGAACTGTTTTGGGCAAATGAGGGCAGGGTGTTGAATTTTATTACAAAGAACATTGCACAGGCTCGGCTCTGTGCTCCCCTGTCCTCCCAAGCATCACACTGCGGCTTTCAGGTAAGTTTCAAGGATAATGCCACCAAGTGCTGAAATAATTTACCACGCCGCTACAGGGTTTACATTTAGTCTCCAATTTTCGAATAAAGTATAAAAAAAATTAGTGTGCGTGTAATCTATACGCGCGATTAAAGTACATTAACTTTAGGAATAATAAACAAACGCATTAATATATTACATTTAATAAAGCCGTGTTATCAACTAAGCACTCACGTATGGAGATCTAGAAGCATTGTTAGATTATTTGCTATTTTTTTTTCGGAAAAGCTGACGATATAACTTCATCTTTTGAGCAAAGTTCACATTTTCTCTACATAAAATAAACAAATACCTTTATTAATATGTAATATAATTAATATTATTTTATCAAGTGAGATTTTATATATTTTACAAAGAATGATTAATTTTAAATTTTGATATTATTATTCATCAGAATATAAACACTTACACTTTTTACAGGTCAGGTCATTATCAGGTTCTTGATTTTCTCTTTTATGCTTATATTTTATTGATGAAAGAGTAAAATGTTCCTGTGATTCCGCCATTTTATTTGACTGATTATTATTTTCATTACATATTCTATTTATAATTCAGTTCATTGTCCATTCCCACATTTTAAAATTTTCACTCATTAATAAAATAATTGATAGTAAGAAATTGAAGGTTATATTATTATTAGCATACATATATAAATATGACGTTGTTATTGAATATTAACAAATATCGCTGTATGGGCTCGAACCCTTAGCCTTTCCTTATAATTGAAACGAAAAACAAAAACCAACAACAAATTAACGAATGTCAGAAAATTTCTGAAAACTTATATATTATTTATTGCATTAGTAGTAGTAAATAAACAATAAAAATACTTGGAGATTTTTAAAAAATATTTCTTAGCAATTTGAAATATTTTTTAAAACCATTAAATTTTTTCAATTGACTTTTGTACTGACCGTTACTTCCGTCAGAAAAAAATTCTGAGTTACCCCCAAGTCGCGCCTAAAGAAGTTTTATTTCAATGAAAAAATAAGGCTGTATGGGCTCGAACCCTTTGCCTGTCCTAATAATGGACGAAGAAACCAAAAACAAACAAACGAATGTCGCAAATGTCAGAAAATTTTTGTAAACTTATATTATATTTATTACAAAAGTATTAATAAATAAACACATTACGCCACACAGATCATTTAGTATTGTTTTTTTTTTTCGTTTTCTTTTGTATTTAATATTAAGCTAATATTCGTTTTCATTTACTTATTTTGTTTGAATGTGCGTTAAATTTTTCTTCCGAAATAAATTCCTTTTCATTCTTTATTATTACGAATATTAAATAGAATGATAATAATATCAGATATGTCTATTGCATACGACATCTGTGACGGCACCATACATAATTCTGAACTATTAAATACTAACATCGAGCTAAGAGCCTCAACACGTCGCCACACTTCATGTTTCTCGTACCGCACTGTCACTCGACATACTCTCAGAATCGTCCAACGAGCCGCCGAGTCTCCAGCTCTGTAATATTATTATGTCTTTCATGAGATTAGACATTTTTTAAGCAATGGAAGAAAAAATTAAATTTTACAATATATTACCAAAAAATATGTCTGAGTTATCAATAAATAAATTGAAAATCTTTCATTAAAGCAGACTTATGTCGAAGGCTTATTACAGTATTGAAATATTACGTAAACGATATTACAATGTGGAATTGAATAGTATTATAGTTGTTATTTTTATGGATTTTATGGTTCAGCCTTGTATTGTTTTAGTGGTTAGCGAGTTAGCGACCAAACCGACTTCAAAATGAAGGAGTATTCGATTTGGCTGTATATTTTAAATTTTATTAAACATACATATTTGTCACCTCATTTCTGCACCATTTAATGAGAAATTAAAAAAAATATCTCCATGAAATACATATGCTGTCGGTACATACTAAATTACTGGCACAAAATATTTGGGTTTATTGAAGAGTAGAAATGAATACAACAGGCTAAAGCTAGTACTACTTTTACTCTGTACCGCTGCAATTGAAAATGTAAAAACTATTTTGTATTACATACTAGCTGACCCGACAGACGTTGTTCTGTACATTATAAATAAAATACTGTTTTTTATGAATTTAATAACGTAAGATTTATCAATCTACATACCGTTGGTAGTCAAATGAGAAACTTAGAAAGATTTAAAAATTCTAATAAGTTATTCATTTGAAACTATTCTTTAAAATTGGTTTCGACGGGGGACACATCAAAGGATCTTAATTAGTTTTTATTTTATTCCGAGCATTTCCACAAATAATTCAAAACCAAAATTAGCCAAATCGGTCCAGCCGTTCTCGAGTTTTAGCGAGACTAACGAACAGCAATTGATTTATATATATATATATATATAGATTTTCTTTATTATATATCAGCTGTTTATCCTAGGATTAAATAATATCTAGTAAATTAATATAAGTTTGACTCATTATTGTGTATTAAAGATACTATAAAACCACATTTCACCCGATTAAGATCAAGGTTAAGCAAACTCTGGACATTCTGTTTATTTATTGCTTATCAATCAAGAAAATCAAGTCAAATCAAGAAGGATCATATTTTGCAATTTTACAATAATGAAATTATAAGAAAAGAAGAATAAAATGAGAAGCATTATTGGGCAGGTCATAATTATTTTTATTTTTTGCAGATGTATTATGCAATAAGCATTCTTGTAAGATCGGCAACGTCTCAATATCAAAACTCATACCATCAATTGTATAACTGGCGAGATCCTGATCCGGAATATAAACAAAATGATTATGACGAAACAACGGAGTGCTACTGTTCCTGCGAGAATTGTGATAGGATCCAGTCTTGTTGTCCAAACACTTGTACGAACTGTCAGCCAGCTGCTAGTGTTATCATCATGCCGTACCCGTACCCAATCTTTATTCAACAAGAACAGAAAAAACCAAGCACAGACAGCAGTTCTACAACAGATCAACCAACAACAGCGAACAGTATTACTAAAGGTCAACCAACTTCGAAAACAGATATACTAACTTCAATGACAGATATACCAACTTCAACCACAGATAAACCAACTTCAACCACAGAGCATTCAACTTCAACGACAGATCAACCAATAATAACGCCTATAAACTATTCTGAGAGTTACGAAGAAGTAAACATTCCAACTGTTGATCACGAGGGAAAATCGGATAGTATAATATGGATGGAATACAATCAGTATTGCGCCCATATACTCGTTTTGCAAGATACCTATAACTGGTAATTTGGCTGAAAAATTAATGTTAAAGTTGCGTACGACAGTATTAAACAGAAATAAATTTTCATGATCAAAAGAATAAACCAAAATATTCGCTTACAACAATTTGAAGAATTTGAAGAGAGTGTGTATAGATAAGAAAATTAAAAATAGCGACCAAACCGATTTCGAAATACAGGAAGTATTTTGCCGTATATTTTAAATTTTATTTAACATACATATTTGTAACCTCATTTCTGCACCATTTAATTAGAGAAATTAAAAAAAAATATCTCCATGAAATACATCTATATGTATGTCAGATATAATACTAATGAAATATCTTTCAAAGAACCCTCGAATTGTAAAACTCATTTTTGTATAAAATATGTATAATAAGTTTGTTTGTAATAACTAAATAAGAAATTGTCCTTTTTGAAGACACCTTTATTTCGAGACACCAATACTCCATCTACCTTAGCCAACTTAAATGCAAGTAGTAAAAAAATTAAAAACACGTTTGAACTGTTATAGTATAATAGTTCTTATAATAATAAAATTGCCTTTATTCAGTATGATAACAGATTTACCAAGGTCTTATTTAAATTAGATTATAACTTTATATCTAAATGCTAGTTTGTCCTGAACAGACTAAAGCGTCTTCCAGCTTTTTCTAGTATATTCTTTACCTTGCTACTCTCGTAATTATTTATGTCTTGATTCTACAATTACAATTTTTGAAGCGAAGCTTTTATACGGACGTTTGGGCAGCTCGCTTCGCGGGCTCTCTACCCGATCTAAACTTTCAATAAAACTCAATTATTTTACATTTTCTTTCTTCGGGATAACTTTAGAAAGTGTGTGTGGTGTCGCACCAGAATAGCACCACCCCATCTCACTACGGTGTCTCCAAGAAAGTTTCCATTATAAAATAGCAACATATAATAATATCATGACACTGCGACTAAAAGTTGGAAGAACTGGAGGAAGCTTTGAGCAGACTACAATGGGATGTCGTGAGATTATCTGAGGTCCAACGACAAGGCAAGGACTACTAATAATCCTAAATTCGAACGCTCCGACTTCGTCACACTCAGACGAGGTGACGAATTAACAGCCATTTGCAGTCCTAAGACCCACTTCGTCGTTGTCATTGGAGACTTCAACGTAAAACTGGGCAAACGTAGCGGCGATGGGTCGAGAGTGTGGCAATTTGGTTATGTAAATCGGATCGCTCGAGGCCAGATGGACTGGATGGCTGGCTGACTTCATGGAGAAGGAAGAAGATATCTATATAATAAGCTCTTCATGAAGCCAGAATAACGCAAATGGACTTTGATCAAACCCGATGGTGCCAACAAAAATGAGATTGACCTCATTATGTCGACCAAAAGACATAATATATCCTGTGAGTCTCCGTAATCAACTCAGTGAAAACTGGGAGTGATCACCGCATAGTAAAAGGCACATTGAATATCAATCCAAAACCGGAGCGGTCTCGACTGATGAAGTCTACGCTCTGACCTTTCACTCCATTTCTCGGCCCCTTGATGTGTGACCTGTCCATCTTCGTTTCATTAATATTTATGGCTATTGATTAACAACAATAAATAACACCAATGTCCAGGGTTTCCTTAATATTAACCTGTGGGTAAAATATGGTGTGATAGTATGTATAGGGATACTGTTTTTTTTGTTTGAAGCTAAGTTTGTAGCCTCAAACGATGAAAGCACCATTCTTTGGGTTCAGATTTGAATTAACGAATTTGAATGTACAAAGATTAATAATTGGCCTTTGACTATTTTTTTTTCAAATCAAATCAAATCAAGCATTTATTTGCATAGATTGAGTGGGTACATTGGTGTTACATTATAATCATAGGTGCTTACAATCTGCCGGGTAGGCATGCAAAAATAATATTTTACAATTCTTACTCTAAGTTTACATTGAAAACATACAACATAAAAACAAATTTATCCATAAAAGTGTTGGTTTACTATCCATCGTAATATTATCAAAATGTGAAAAATAAAATATTGTTAATAACTTATTCTAATGACTATAGATTCATGTCTGTTAAATACTCTTTAACTGAATAATATTTCTTCGTCATTAAAAATTCCTTAATTTTATTTTTAAAAGAGTTAATATTTAAGTTTTGGTCCGCTAATCATTTATACTTAAATCAAATTAAACAATTAATAATCTGTACCGGGAGACTAATTAATTTACTATGATTTATTAAGGAATAAAT
This sequence comes from Leptidea reali, assembly GCA_949711725.1. Lineage (NCBI taxonomy): Eukaryota > Metazoa > Arthropoda > Insecta > Lepidoptera > Pieridae > Leptidea > Leptidea reali. Next base: position 7,452 of record CATIXN010002383.1, read on the forward strand.
ATTCCGAAATTCCGTTTCGAATTGCATATGTTACGTTAGTAATGTTGCAGCTTCAGTAATCAGAGAACTATTATTGAAACTGACTTAAATAATTTCCTCCTAATGGGTTAAATTTTTTTGCCCTGCACCAATGATATTATAGTATTAAAAGAGGTAGATATGTCACTAGCGCGCCGAAAATCAATCGCCTAAATTGAGTGAATTGGTTCCTTTGGTCGTAGTCACTCTCTCGATACAAAAACGGTACACACGCGTTTGTTGTTGACAGAATTGCTTACAATTTGATATAGGTACAACATTAAAATGCCGTCTTGTGTTATGGGAAGATGCACTAATTACGAAAGTAAAAAAAAAACATAGAATTACATACCATTGCGCTGCACATGCATTTAAAATTACTACTATTCAAATTAAATCAAGTTACTGAGAAATTTATTAGTTTTTATATCTCTTAAGAGTCTCATCAGGTTGATATGTGAGAGAGGCGCCCATGGATATTAGCTATGCCCGCCCGTTTTCACCAAATTGCTCTAAAGGTCATTTACCTGGAGACACCTTTACGCTAAGTAATCTTATTTATTGCCATTATGGGAGAGACTTACAAAAGGTTATCTAATTAATTAACTTACAGATTGATGGAGTTGTCAGTATTTTTTGTGGAAGTTTATTGCATTCACGTTCTTTCTCTTATAAACAGTTGATATTGTTATGATTCCTTAACTATGATCACATACATATTACAATATAATAACTGTACAGTGAATTTTAGTTCAAAAAGCAATTTATTTAAGTTATACTTACGTACTCGTGGTCAAAAATATCTAATTTATGTCATTCTGTTTGAGCGCGGCTGTCTTAAAGAGAGCTAAACCACTTTTAATGCAGTTTTGACTGTGTTTGCTTAACATTTCTTGTTTATTTCAATTGTATCAAGAACAATAAAAATACAAAAATGGAATAATAAAACGTCGAAATCTACGTGGATAAAGTAAGACAAGAAGATTAAACCACTAGTTAACGCACACATTAACAATTTTTTTTATGAAAATACTGGACGAGACGAGCAGGACGTTCAGCTGATGGTAATTGATACGCCCTGCCCATTACAATGCAGTGCCGCTCAGGATACTTGAAAAGCCCAAAAATTTTGAGCGGCACTACAATTGCGTTCGTCACCTTGAGACATAAGATGTTAATTCTCATTTGCCCAGTAATTTCACTAGCAACGGCGCCCTTCAGACCGAAACACAGTAAAGTTTACACATTACTGCTTCACGACAGAAATAGGCGCCGTTGTGGTACCCTTAATCTAGCCGGCATCCTGGCTATTTTGTGGCTCAGCATAATTGAATAGCATGTCATTTTCGCCTATAATTGAGGCATCACATTTGAATATTATTGTTATGTATTAAACTGTGTTTATGTTAGTGTATACCTTGTTGGTGGAATTTAATAAATAAATAAATAATATGTATTGAGACCGCAACCCTTCAGGGTGATCACAAAACGTAGGTAAAGGAACCCTTAAAGTGTGCTAAGAGTACCTTAATATCTTGGAACTTATAAATTAATTAGAAATCTTTATATTTTTTTTTAATATTGACACACTTTTACACAAATTATCTTGGCCCAAACTAGACATAGCCTGTACTATGGGTACAACACAACGATATATTTAATACAATATACTCATTTAAACATACATCAATACATATAAACATCCATGACTCGGAAACAAACATCCATATTCGTCATATAAATGATTGCACCTACCGGGATTCGAACCCGGGACCTCAAGCTTATTAGTCAGGGTCACTAACCATTCGGCTATATGGGTCGTCTATATAATTCTCGTTCTCGTACTTATTAAAAAATGGCAGCCCTATTGTCACTCTTTAAATGACATCATGGCTTAGTAGCCTAACTCACAGGTATGGAATACACTAATATTTATTAAAGTTTAAACACGAATTCCTTAAAACGTGATGTTTGTGGCTTGGAACGTTTTTCGGGACTACGGCCAATTTTGAACCATTATCTATAAAAAAAACAATTAAACACAACTAAAAACAATAATTTCGGATTTAATCTAAATCCAAAGAGAATAACAAATCAGCGAGTAAGATGAGGTACCATCCCGTCTAGCCTGCAAGTAGGTACCCCTTATCAATTATCTTATACGTAGGACTTATAAGTTGTAATATTAAATGTTTTAAGGATTTAAATCAAAGCAAACTTAACCGAATTTATGTGTTTATAATAGTAAAATAAACAAACAGGCATAATATCAACCGCGTAACTGCACAGAGCACGTAGTAGCGACATTTAAAACAAAACTTATATTAAATGTTTTGTATTTACCCATGTATATAATATATACAGTATAGTACAACGTTAATACTTCTTAATTAATTAAATAAAAGTGTTATTATTGGTGTTTTCTGTGTTAAATTTTAATATTTAAATATATTGCACTTTGAATTATTTTAAAGTACCCACAACATTTGTTTTGAAAGTGTTACACGTTCTGACATTATAATTATTATATTAAGTAGTTTTTTAAACAAATAATGCCTAACAAGTGTCCTGATTGTGGGAAATTCTTCGCAGTGGCTGACAGTTCTAAGTGCAGTAAGTGTTCTATTCTGTATCACCGACAGTGCAACAATATCAGTCTTGATTCGAGAGTCAGTAATAAATGGGTATGTAAGTCATGTAAAGGAAGATGAAACAATACAAGGGTAGACTGTAACCGGTCTCAGGATGGCGAAGATGTCACCATCGAATCTGAACCAAGCGAGACCCCGTCTCTAATTCGAGAAATTCAACTGTTGCGCTCAGAGTTGTCGGGCTTTA
>CATIXN010002384.1:0-10306 GCA_949711725.1 Leptidea reali
AGTTTTATCGCTATAAAATAATCACAACCTTGTCCCAGGCTGTCCGATCATTTAGATATTCAGCAGTGGAGTAATAGGATTTACGAGAGAGCCATTTTTTTATAAAACATTTAAAATTATTTATAAATAATGCCTGAATAATATGTATTATGTAACACATTTAACTGGACTATGAAAGAGCTTAGAATATCGTACGAAAATAAAACCAGCAATTATTAATTAGTAATAAAACAATATAGGGTAAGTATCCGAACGAGTTGTTATCGTTAAATAAACTAAAGTAGGTACATATAGAATCCGGTATAAATTGACGTCCATTGCATCGAGTGCATTCGAAGGAAGCCGTCAGTTAAGAGTTTCACTTGCAATTTACAAGTAAATTTGTATTCAAAATGCCTTGCGGTGGTTGCGGAGATGGTGAGTTATTTAATAATAACACGCTAACACAAATTATAATAATATTTCAATATTCATTTTGTTAACATTCAAAAATATTAATACGAAACTTAAAATTATGCATTGTAATATTTATGAACTTAGACATAAACTCAAGAACATGTTAAGAAACCTAAATTACGAAGCAACTGAGAATCTTATTCGTTAACCACTACTTATATTAGGTAGTTAACTTATATAGCATTTGATAAATAAAAAGCTAAACACATACACACACAACACATGCCCTAAATTATACATAAAATAGTTTTTGTGTTCATAATTTGTTGCATAACTTCCATTGTTAGACCTTAAAATATTATGTTGATGTTTGTTTTTTGACATTTTACATCGCACAACTGGGAAGAGACTGACCCCCATGTCACGGGCTGTCCTAGTTTGGGGGTCGAGAGTAATTTTAAGCAAAATTGTATTTTTTTTGCAACAAATAAAGATTTATTATTATTATTATTATAGTGGTTAGTGTCGGGTACACTGGATAAATGATTTTGAGTGTCTTGTTTGTTTCTTATTTTTTTTTCATTTATCACAGCATTCACATAGAAGTAATTGAAAATGGTCCCACAGTCTTGATGGTTCAATTTTTTTTTCTTTTTATCGGTTAGCCCACTTCGGAAAAGGTTGAGATGTAATGAGAAAAAGCAAGCAACTTATTGCCACCGTTTTAAATCAAAATTACCCCTTAAAACGTCTCACATTTTTAAAAAAAATACAATATCTGTGAAAAGATGCAACAAAAATACTTCTGCAACAAAAGTACTAACTACCAATACAAAAGGTATTGGTAGTTAGTACTTTTACGTCTCATCTTAACCTGTTTACTACCTCAATATTATTATCATGTGCAACAATTACATGCCATTTGAGCCATATAAGAATCTAAAGTAATAACGGCACTCCCGGGAGTGCCGGCAGAAGTGAAAACTTGAACATTAATGTTGTGCATTTTCGAATACTTTGGAATGTTAAGGGAATAATTTCGCACGAATTGCTTTATTTATTACTATAAAAGTACTCTAAGTATTTATGTGTTTAAATACAATATTTATTTATTGCGCTATCGTACACAAAAATAATAATTTATATCACAACGAAGCGCCGATGGTCTACCTCCGTCTTTCGAATTTTAGATCAGGTAACATGTCCTGACGCGAGTTTTAGATTTTATACAAACCCCAAGACAAGTGCTCAACACCGCTAAAAAAGTTTTCATTTCAAAAATATAAATATAAATAAACACAAAATAGATCGAACTCGTTTGAAAAACCATTTTTATATTTTTTTTAAAATTGTACGAATTTCGATCAAATATGTCAACTATCATGATATATGTTAACGTCCCTGGTACTTCTATTCAAAGGAGAGTAATATCCCAATTTAAATTCTCTATAATTACAAAGAAAGGGATTATATTTCTTACAAGCTATGTATTATGAAGTATGAAAATTATCTTTGTAAATATCACTGATATAAATAATAATAATTTATTCAAACAAAAGAAATCTTATAACTATATTTACAACACTATGATTACACATCATTACGGGGAAGTGTACCAAGAATACTGGCAGCATTTCCACGTTGGATGGTTAGGCTGACCCGTTTGCAATAGGCCTATTGAGGCGCGTAGATAATACTTTGTTCCTCCGGGCTCCACGGGCCAAGTATCTCGACACCAAACGGCTCAAAGATATTATTATTTAAAATAATTGTAAATTATATCAACTAATATAATTTATTTGTTCACAGCTTGCAAATGCAGCACGAGTCAGTGTTGCCAGAGCTGCAAATGCGACTCATCTTGTTCGTGTTCTTGCAAACGAGCTACACCAACGGCCACGACTACTGCCACTAAAAAGTAGACAATAATGATTATAACAGAAGAACATGCGTTATATAATAAGTTTTCATCTTTTGTTTGATACTTGTGAAAATATGTAAGAATCCCAAAATTTGTATGTGTCTTAAATTTAACAATAAGTCTGGAATGTTCCTTCATTCAATTGTATTGTATGCAGAAGTGCATCTTAGCATCGATTCTTTGGATACCAGTTGAGTTATTTAAACCATTAATAGCGGATATATACTACCTTATTATGTTACAACAACATTTTTTTAACTTTTATAATATAAGTGGTCGCTTTGCCTTTTTGATTTTCTTCTATCAAGATATAGTGTACTTTAGTTGTTTACGATCTATTTGCTTTTACAATTGTCTACTCGTCTATATTCGAATCATGTATGTATGTTTTGAATTATATTATTACTTCAAACTAAATAAACATCAATGAAAATTTGCTAGACATTGTTTTATTTCTGCCCTTTTTCTGTACACCTAAAGTAACTTGACAGTAAAAACAAGTAAAGTTAAATCTACCAGTAATCATTCTGACAACTTTCATGTCATAACGACTTTATATATTCATATTCATTTATTTGCTATTAAATAGGGTGGTACAAATTTGGTCTTACAATAGCTTAAAGTATCTCCTATTTAGCCATTACCAATAGCAAGCAAACTTGGTCTTGGGCAAAATTTTTATTACAATATAAATTAATTTATTTTATATAACACAAAATTATAATTTTATACAATACAAAGAAAATATTAAAGTCAAGATAAGAATAATCCACTTACAATGCAATGTCAAAATCCTTTACTCTTTGTGGTCAAAAAACTCTTCTATTGAATAAAATGTGTTTTGAAGAAGCCAACTGTGTAAGGATACTTTAAAACTTGAAAAAGGTAACAACTTAAATGAATCAGGGATCTTATTGAAAATTTTCATGCCCATCCAGAAGCAATTTTTCTTGAAAAAAGTGCTATGTGGAACGACTCTAGTCACTAACCTATCAGCATTCCTAAGTATTCTAGTACTGTGGGTCATATGCATTTGCTGTAAGTATAGCACACTGTGATTTTCCTTTACAAATTTTGCCATCTCGTAAATGTATAGATCGGGCAGTGTCAATAGTTATATATTATATTATACTTTAAGTTAGGTGACACAAATATCCGGATTGCATAAAAAAGATTGGGCCGAGTATCGTTTATTTGCTCCTTAGAATTGAAGAGTTCCGTTACTTATTTTGTCATGGATCTCAAAATCAGAATCAAACTCTCACCAAACTATTATTGAAGTATCCTTTACAATAAAAATAGAATCATCGAAAGCGGTTCACGTGTTATTGAGTTATTCACAAAATATGTCGCGCACATACTTACAGCAAATTTAAGACTTAATTTATGGTTTTCTCATGGATTCCATTGTCAGATCTGAACCAAATTACAATGGGATACGGGAAGCACCAGTCGAAACTTCTGAGGTAACAAACATACCATAACAACATTACATCCTCCTTATTTTAAGTCGGTTAAAAACTTTCTTTAACACTCATAGCTGATTTTAACCCTTGAGGATTTAGGTACCTCATAATTACCCAACATTGTAAAGAGTAGCCATGTATTGGTAACAAAAAACACAGCTGCCATTGTTAATGCAGCAGCTGCAAATGTTAAGGTTACAATTTTATGGAGAAAAAAACATATTTAAAATTTAAATTTCTATCATAATATCGTCTACTAGCCACGTAATTCTTGTATTCTCATTTATGTATATAAATAAGAAGTATAGTCTAAAAATAACTGTTTGCATTTGCCTTTGTTAAAGTCTTATTTAAAAAGGCAACTGATACGCGGCAAATAATATGTAAAAAGAAGTATCCGCGTCTGAACCTGTTATATGAAACGGGGTTCCCCAAGAATCTATTTTCGGGCCAATCTTGTTTCTTGTTTACAATTACGACTTAAAATAATTTGTAGTTAGCCATGAGACTTTTGTTTACTGATGATAATTTTTCTGTACTTAAAGTTAATCGATGTACAAATATTGATGACGAGTTGAACTATGCACTAAAGATTAGGTATTGGTTAATGTGTAAGTCCCTGCCTGAAAATGCTATTTGTTCTTCTCCTACTTCATGTGATCCGCTCACAATAAATCGGTTTATAAGCTTACATTATGTCTGTATCACTTACCATAATCTAAAAAGTATTATCTCGATAGAAAAAAAACACCAAAGTAGATATCTGTATATCTGTATATATGTACACCAGAATTGCATTATATTTATTTTATTATAAATTTACAAGAAAATATTTTGAATATTATTTATTTTATGGCACTTGTTATTACGCGATAAGCGATATTGACTGCTGTCTGTATGTCTATCTCTTATTCGTAGATATAGAAAAACTGAATTATATTTCAGACTATGTTCTTGCAATATATTAAGGGTACATTATGACTTGACATGTTGAGGAGTCCTATATGGAGCATAATATAAACAATTTTTTATACTTATTCTTTTCGGGAAACTTATAGCTAGGTTATTGACTAGTACATTGTTAGTACATAATTAAATTCTGAAACTAATTGAATATACATAAATTAATTAGTACCGATTAGTTAAATTAATTTATAATGTTTCATTGGCTCCAACACGGTACTGCTTCACGGCAGAAATAGGCGCCGTTGTGGTACCCATAATCTAGCCGGCATCCTGTGCAAAGGAGCCTCCCATTGGTATATATCGGAACCAGTGAGAATATATGAAAAGAGTAATGAATGTCAAGGAAGCTCGTGAGGATAGAAGAAAGTGACGTTCTGTTGTCTCTGCCTACCCCGACGGGAAAAAGGCGTGAGTGTGTGTGTGTGTCTGTGTGTGTGTGTAGGTAAGTGTATATCGGTGGATCAGTTTCATTAGATAAAAATAACTCGATAACTCGAAAATTTATGTCTAATTCAATGAAACATAAGTCAAAAACATTTTATCGATTGTTCCAATTAAATAAGTTAGCATTAAGCCGTTACTTGCTTATTGTCGATTAACTCTACTTCATCCGTTTAATTTGAGAGCGTGTATTATTATTAATCTTCGAATACAATAGTCGTAAATTTGCCTTTCGAATGATAAGGTAAATTATATTCTAAGGCATAAAATACTATAGATCTATCTGCAAGTAAGCCATAGTTTGATTTTACATGCGTGCAAAACTTATATAATATTTGATATTATCTTTTTCATATTATCGTGCGCAAAGTTCGATTTTGCGCATACATTTGCGTTCGAAAAGTACTACTTTCCCACACGATGACAGGAGCGTGCGGGAATGTGGTGAGCGTGTGGGAATATTTGAAAATAATTATAGTGGTCGAATTTTGCGCAACATAGTATACGATACTCGTGCGCACGTAGGTCATCCTGACTTTGAACGACCTACTTTGTGCACTTGTATCGTAAATTATTATTATCTACACCCATGCTTTAAATCCTCTATTAAAGATTCTGAAACAGTTAGCTTATTACCAACATTAAAACACTTAATGTAGTAATAACCATTACATCATCCAAACGAGTGTTGTAATGTTGTACTGAATTTCATAACACTCCCTGTTTTTTTTTCGATCCCTTCATGCACAAAGAGTTTCAACAAACAGCCACATTCTTATTGCTCGATGCGTGGTATCTGAATGAATTTAAAAAAAAGAACATTTTCGTTTACGCGCGTTCCACACTACCAGAACATGGCGCGCCGTAAAAAAAAAGTAGATTATTCGAAACCCCGCCATTTTTCTTGAAAAAATGAGCGATTCAAGTTTTGACAGCACACTGCCAGATATTTTAAACGCTGCAAAATAACATAATAATCAAGTGAATTTTAATAATTGCACTCTACAAAATGTAAATTACTACGAAAATTAATAATTCTTTCATTAATTTATTATTATATATTTAGTTTATTTACAAAATATGCGAGCGGTCCATAAAGAGATATTACCCCAGGAGGGTACCGGCTCTACCAGAGCCGGTACCCTCTCCCCGAGCACTCTCGCTCGGGCTGCCCTTCGTATTCTGGGGTGGGCACAGAACCGCGCATGACCGAGGACAAACGTGGCAGAAACACCACGGCACCCCGCTCCACGCTCAACGTGGACTTTTGCAATATCAGGGGAATTCACTCCAATTTAAACGCCGTCCACCACCACCTTGAGACGGCGCAGCCGGCCTTGAGTTTCCTTACGGAGACGCAGATATCTCGACCTAGCGATACGTCATATTTAACGTACCCCGGGTACAAAATTGAGCACAATTTTTTGCCTCATGCCGGGATATGTGTGTACGTTAGGGAGGATATCTGCTGTCGCCGTCTCGGCAATTTTGAGGGTAGCCGTGCCCGTGAAATCGCCCGTGCGAAGTCTAAGCACGTCATCAAAATCAGCGAGCAGCTTTCCAGTTAACCGACCGGAACACGCAAGTTCTGGTCGTTGTCGAAAGCTGCTCTTGGTAACTTCAACCAGCCGTCCATGCCGCCGTTGCACATGAGGAATGACACCCTGGCTCATACGGCAAAAGAGAAAGCTGAGCTCCTGTGCGTTCTTTTCGCCTCCAACTCGACTCTTGACGACAACGGAAATACACCGCCGACCATCCCGCGGTGTCAGAGCTCTATGCCTGAAGTACAGTTCAGACAGAAAACTGTTAGGCGACCTCTGTTTTCGTTGTACGTCAGGAAGTCGAGCGGGCCGGATGGCATTTCTCCAATCGTGCTAAGAACGTGTGCCCCTGAGTTGACGCCGGTGCTAACGCGTTTATTCCGGCACTCTTATTCCAAAGGCGTAGTCCCTGACTCATGGAAGTCAGCCCTTGTCCATCCGATCCAAAAAAAAGGAGACAGTTCGGATCCGGCGAACTACAGGCCTATTGCTATCACCTCCCTGCTCTCTAAAATCATGGAGAGCATAATTAGCCGCCAGCTTTTAGTATACCTAGAGGATCACCAGTTGATCAACGACCGACAGTACGGCTTTCGCAATGGACGGTCGGCAGGTGATCTTCTGGTATACCTAACACATAGATGGGCGGCGGCTATTGAAAGCAAGGGGGAAGGCCTGGCAGTTAGCCTGGATATAGCGAAGGCCTTTGATCGTGTATGGCACAAGGCGCTCCTCTCAAAACTTCCATCATTTGGGCTGCCCGAGAGCTTGTGCAAGTGGACCTCCAGCTTCCTCACTGGGCGTAGCATACAGGTCGTTGTCGACGGATATAGCTCGAACCCGAAACCCGTGAATGCTGGAGTGCCCCAAGGCTGTGTGCTATCTCCTACGCTGTTTCTTCTGCTTATCAATGATATGTTGGACACCTCCAACATACATTGCTATGCGGACGACAGCACTGGTGTTGCCGTATACAAGGGCCATGCAGATATCTCTCGGGAAATCGTCGACCAGTGCCGGGAGAAACTTGTGTCTTCTATCGAGTCCTCTCTCGAGAAGGTCGCGGAATGGGGAAAATTGAAGATTGTCCAATTTAACCCCCAGAAGACTCAAGTTTGCGCGTTTACCACTAAAAAAACCCCATTTGTCGTATCACCGCTCTTCGAGAACACTTCTCTTAAAGCTGCGCCTAGTATCGGAATACTGGGTCTCAAAATCTCGAGCGATTGCCAATTCCATGGCCATCTGGAGGGCAAAGCCAAATTGGCTTCGAAGAAGCTGGGCGTCATCAATAGAGCACGGCAATACTTCAAGCCGGCCCACATTCTAGCGCTCTACAAAGCGCAGGTCCGGCCACACATGGAGTATTGCTGTCATCTCTGGTCTGGCGCACCCCAGTATCTGCTCGATCCATTTGACCGCGTGCAACGTAGAGCAGCTCGAATTGTCGGGGACTCAGTGCTCTGTGAACGGCTGGATCTCTTGGCGTTGCGTAGAGAAGTCGCTTCATTGTGTGTCTTCTACCGCATTTATCACGGGGAGTGTTCCGAAGAGCTGTTTAACCTGATTCCTGCCGCCGAATTCCACCTTCGCACGACACGCCACAAGTTAGGATTTCATCCCCACCATCTGGATGTGTGGCGGTCCTCCACAGTGCGGTTTTCAAGGAGCTTTCTTCCTCGTACTACAAAGCTATGGAATGAGCTTCCTTGTGCGGTGTTTCCGGGACATTACGACATGGGTACCTTCAATAAAAGCGCGTACACCTTCCTTAAAGGCCGGCAACGCTCTTGTGATTCCTCTGGTGTTGCTAGAGAATGTGGGCGGCGGTGATCACTTAACACCAGGTGACCCGTACGCTCGTTTGTCCTCCTATTCCATAAAAAATAAAAGTCTTGTATGCAACTGTTGATAACTAGGTATTAAACACTCATGTGAAACCCACATTCATGTTTTCATACCCCTTATTACACAACAGTTGCATAAATAACTATTACATAATCTTAAATTTAATGATAGTATTTATAACACATACATATTTTTATATTTTTTACATTTTTACTCCGTGTATGCTTTGACGCAAAAGTTCGTTTAGTATCAAATTCAAAAAAAATCTTTATTCACTGTAAAACTTTATAAGTTATTTAGTGCAGTCAGGATGAAGTACAAAAGTTACAATTGCATTGAAACAAGTACAACAATATTCACTAACAATAAATTTCTATCTTTAGCAATCAAATAATCTTTCACATTATAATAGGCATTAGAAGTTAATTTATTCTTTACTATACATATGAATTTTTAATTAGTAATATTTTTATGTCATTTCGGAGTTTATATATTAAAAGATTTAGCAATTTTACGGAGCCTAGTAGATGGAATTGAGAGTTTATGATTGTTTCGAGTATTGACATTATGCACATCACAATTCTTTTTAAATTGGCTAATATGTTTATGAGCGTACAGGAGGTTCGTATATGTACTGCCAGTGTACTGTCATTATATTAATTTCACTAAACTTTTCTCCCAATTAATGCCTTGAACGCATTTTATAGACTGCTCGGATTGCCCTTTTCTGCAGCACAAATAAAGTCAATCTCTGCGGCCCTATCGTGTATTAGTAATAGCGTAGATAACTTACAATATAGGTATAGTTTAATTTATTATAGATACAAGATATTATAGTATAGTCTAAGAGCGTAAACTCGACAACAAACTGTTGCAACAGTTTGGCGAGATGTAAAATTTAAGAACCAACTGTGCATACTTTTATAATTAAATAAATAAAAAAAAGAAGGCGATATTGATTCTTTATATACCAGTTCAATGAATCTTATAAGCCATTCAAAGTTAATTTACATAATACATATCTATTCTGTTAGAAATAACTATTACAACTAACCTAGTTTTGCAATTATTAGCCGTGATGACAGATTCCTCTTATATAATGTCAGTACACATCTAATATTACATAAATTAAATTTGAAAATAAAATTTATGAACGATGCGGAACTCAAAGCCGCTGCTGTCTCGCATTCCGTGCGAGCGCTTCTTCTCTGAGCCAACCGTTCCAGAGACGTAAAGTTCGTAAATCTTGATATGCCTTTGTTCAACTCTCAGGTTGTTGTTTCATCTACAGGTTCTACTTTACACCTGCTCACCCCAATAGGTATTTGGGAAATTGGCTTGAGATGTCGCTCTTTCAAATCTAAACAATTTGTTATTACTTTTAAAAGATAAGAGAATAGGTCGCGAGTCCCGCATCGTTCATAAATGTTTTCAAATTTAATTTATGTAGTTAATCCCAGAAGTGAGTGTTGACACATTCAAAAATAATACAAATTGTTTACATCTAATTTTTTCGAAAAAAAAAAACGTTTTTAAGCAAGCTTATATAAGATCTGTAACGCAAATAACTGTATTATTATTGTTTTTATTGACAGTGTGCCATAGTAGCTGAATGACATCACGCCTGTGAAATCAATGAACGTGGAGATAATATAAAAAAACAAATCTTCAAGCGACACGGTGATGATTACTGATACCGTACCGACCGATTACCGGCTGTTTGC
>CATIXN010002385.1:0-10305 GCA_949711725.1 Leptidea reali
TGGTTTAATTCCGCAGCTCGGCTTGTGGTGTTAGCCAAATTACGTCATACCGGTCTTCTAAATTAATTTGGTTACGCCCAATGAATACAAAATTATACACTCGAAGCTAATAAATAAATGTTATCTTATTAATTTATGTAATGCACATTATGAAAGAAATATATTTGTCTATCTCTGGGGTCGGTCCCTCATATCCGAGGATCACGATAAGCATTATGGTTGCATCTGGCTTGGATGATCTGCCTCCACCGGATTCTGTCTAGTCTCTAATAAACGCGGATAATTTGGATGACGAGTCCTTAATTTGGTCAGTACATCTTGTTGGAGAACGACCACGCGATCTTTTCCCTTCGGTATTTCCAACCACTATTATTATTTTTTCTAAGCTTTTATCACCTCTACGGATTGTGTGATTTTATTCTGAGCTGGTATTCTTAACATTCGCCTACAACACTACATTTCGAATGCATCAATTCTTGGCCTTTCGCAGCTCAAGATAGTCCACGCAGAAGCGTGGAAGAAGATATTTCTGTATGGAGTAGAAACTCCATACAGAAATATATTTACTTAAAAAAAATAAAAGTCCTCAATGACTGGATAGACAAGCCACAACAACGGGCAGCCATTGAGGAGATCCAGCGATTTGTGGTACCTGATCAGTTCTATAACATAATTATTGGACCTGAGTAAAAATTAAAACAAAAATTCTCGCAAACGTGCGGGGGCAATCGGGCAAGAGGCTAATGTGATGTCCGCAACACCAAGAGTCCAGAGATGTGTTGCCAGCCTTTAATGTTCGAAGCTAAAATCTTCTTTGTCTGGCCCTTTCCCATTTAATTCGGGGTTGGCCCTCCGTATCATGTGTCTCCAGGTGGCTCGGTCCTGGGTCGTCTCTTTGTATATTTTAGCTTCTTTGAGGTTATTATTTATTATAGACATCCACGTGGGGACTTCCTCGTTCTCGGGGCTTAGTTTCTATATGTAGCCGCAGATGGCTCTCCTGCAGTTTACCTGGGATAAATCTTTGAAGGTGCCTCTTATGTGTGTGTTTCTGAGCTGATCTAGCCTAGTATCCTGCCCAACTGAGCATCTTCATCTCCAATGCTCCAAGCTAAAATTTTAAATATAAGATATAAAATATAAAATAATGCTAAAAACCCGTTCAATACGCATTCGGCATTCAGTACAGTAACCAATAAATAATGTCACACTGTAAGAGTGAAAATATTATAATAGAAGTCGTTGAGAAAATATTTACTCCAAGACCGGTCCAAATCAGATAATATTTACCGTTCACCGAACATTCTATGAAAAGGCCCATTTCTCTTCTCCTAACACTAACTATCGCCTTCCCGGTAACTTGAATCGACACATCCTTTTGAAACTATTCTTTCGACGATTTTCTTATTTCTCTTCTAACTTTCAAGTTTCATCATTCTCCTGATAACAAACTTATAAGGGCTGTATTTATTTTTGTATCTCCGATAACGGTAGATTTTGAAATTTACAAAACTGGATGCTTAATGTTAACAATGGCTATCTACTTACAAGCTAATTTGTTTTGTATAATACTCTATTTATTGAAAACAGTGGCCGTTGAGTTTCTTATATGTTCTTCTTACACGCTCTACTTTTTCCGAACATATGGTAAATTCAGTAATTTAAATGAAATAGTTATAGTAACGATTCAAAGTGCTTATTTTAGGCCTAATTGAATAAAGTTTATTTGAGTTTGACTTTAATAATGATGATGATAAGGTTGCTCCCTGGTAAACTCAAACGAACCTAATATAGTCGAGGTCACACGCACGCTCAAACACGATTTCATTTCAATAAAGCTTATAGCTATAATTCATATTATTTCTCATGCACAAAGAAATTACATGGATGTGTGGCGGTCTTCCACAGTGCGGTTTTCAAGGAGCTTTCTTCCACGTACTAAGAGCTATAGAATGAACTTCCTTGTTCGGTGTTTCCGGGACGATACGGCATGGGTACCTTCAAAAAAAGCGCTTTCTCAAAGGTCGGCAACGCTCCTGTGATTCTTCTGGTGTTGCAAGAGAATGTGGTCGGCGGTGATCACTAAGCACCAGGTGACCCGTACGCTCGCTTGTCCTCCTTTTCCATAAAAAAAAAATCATTTCAATCATTTGCAGGGTTAACTCTAGCTCTAAGCAGGTTTATGTAAAACACACGAAAACCCTAGCTTGACTTCTTAATAAAGTATCGAAATTGCCATTCATTTCTTACCAGCCTACCACTGAATCATTTCGCAGGGAATCAATTCCACTATTACCAATGACGTTCTATACATACGTCATTGACTATTACAATTTATTTTATGTAAGTATAGTAATTTTTACATTAAACAGTTTTGACACTATTATTACTATAACAGAGTTTCAAAATACTTTAAATTAAATAAAACAATCCTTGTCGTCAATTTTGATTTGTGTACTAAATATTTTGCATCGATTTTTAATATAAATCATCTTGACAGGATTAAGCATAGAATTGGTTTTTGTTTAAATATTGGTATAATTCCGTAAATCGATGCTTGCTATGCCTGCCATGTGGCGTGGCATCTGTCTGTTTTAGTATTCATTTGAATATGCCACATGATTTTGAATTCAAACTTATAATAACAGAGATTATAAAATGAAAATATGATAAAACTGTATTCAAATCATGATGTATTGTTAAATACGTCAATAGTACACTCAACTGTATCGATGAGACAGCTTTTGGCTATAATATATCAAAAGCAAGGAATAACTAACATTAAATTAGATATTTTATACAATTGAAAAAAAACGGAACCCTATAGATTAGCTAGATATTGTTGCGTAGCAACCCTTCGAAGTATATGACGAGAGTTGTCAAACTTTAAGACATTGTTAATTTCAACAGCTCCGTCAGCATTACTCGTAGCTCAGCGGAAAAGTGTTTACTTTAGACGCTGTAGACCCGGGTTCGATACACCTACCAGTGTATGGATTTTTTTGGGTTTTGTGAAGTTAAAGGAAATTTCTAGTTAGTTCAGGATCAAATCGAACAGAAAAAAATGGATGGAAAATGTGTAAGCAGGATAAAAATAGTTAAAAGAATTTTCTAGTACCATTTAAATTTAAAGATGGAATGGGAGAATCATTTTGAAAATAGAACGGATCCGGGGGTATATAAGCCGTACTTAGCGTGGCCTACGGCAGTTCTAGTTCTGACTCGAAAGTGTAAAGAAGAAGAAGAAGAAGTAGTGAAAAGTGGAAGTGTTCCAAGAGGAAGAAGATAGAAGAGACTTAGTGTTCGGTGCGGTGTGACGCGTTGAAGGTACCGCCGCCCACAAGAGGAACAGCGGCAGACCGGCGAAGTGCAAGTTCAGAAAAAGTGAACGCAAATAAAGACTCGTTCCTATAAGCGGAGTATTATTTCCAATTCCTGACCCACTCCCGTGTCAATTGGTGTCAGAAGTGGGATAGGAAAGATGCCATTAGTGCCCAGGAACGAGAAGGGAGTGACCACGCGAGCGGGAGCAGCTACAGCGGCAGAGGACGAGTCACAACAAGCATCCGGCTCTGGACTCAGTGCGACCGTGTCAGCACCGCCGGCTCCTGCCGTAGACATCAGCGCGCTCATGCAGCAGATGGCCGCCATGATGCAAGAGCAAGCGCGCCGACAGGAGGAACAGCTGCGGAGCTTGCAAGAGGAACAAGCGCGCCGACAGGAGGAGCAGCTGCGGAGCTTGAAAGAGGAACAAGCGCGCCGACAGGAGGAGCAGCTGCGGGGCTTACAAGAGGAACAAGCGCGCCGACAGGAGGAGCAAGTGCGCCGACAGGAAGAGCAAGCGCGCCGACAGGAGGAGCAGCTGCGAGGTCTGCATGAAGGCCTCTCCAAGGAAATTTCATCAGTGGTGCAGAAAAACTCCGCCCGGATTGACGCTGTAGAAAAGGAGATCGCCAGGATGGACACTGTAGAAAAGGAGATCGCCCGGATTGACACTGTGGAAAGGAAGATGGGGGAGATGGAAGCAACTATTCATCAGCTCAATAGGAAGGCCGTGTGTGGGGATCCTTCAGCCAACCCAGGAGTCACCTGCGGAATCACATCGACCAGAAGTTTGAAAGTACCCCCCTACGACGGCAAGTCTTCCTGGGCCGCCTTCAAGCTACAATTAGAGACGGTCAGAAGAGCAAGTGGTTGGAGTGACCTAGAAGCACACTCTGCCCTCACACTAGCGCTCCGTGATGAAGCACTTTCCGTATTGGAAGCACTCGGCGCTGGGAAGGAGGAAGTAACCTATACGGACCTCCTTAACGCGTTGGAGGCACGTTATGGCGATAAACACCTTGAGCATGTGTATCGGGCGCAGCTTAAGGACCGCAGTCAAAGGGCCAACGAAACTCTGCAGCAGTGGTCCCTCGAAGCTGAGAAGCTAGTGCGTAAAGCATATCAGTCGTCGCCAACTGCAATAGAAGAAATGTTGCTCCAAGTGTTCATCGATGGAATACGGGACGCCGAAGTAAGAGCAGCCGTACGACTGAGTCATCATACTAGCTTGAAGGAAGCGGTGGCACATGCGTTGGAAGTGGAAGCAGTTCGCCACGATTCTCGGGGGTTGAGACTCCGCAAAATTGTACCAGCAGATTCCAGCCGAAGGCAAGCATATAGCCCAGTATTCTATGGGTGTGGGGAGCGAGGACACATTAGGAGCACTTGCCCCAGGCGTGAGAGCATAACGCAAGGTAGGAAGGATGCGGCGGTCTCAACATCACCGCTGGAGCAGCAGGAAAACTAGAAAAGGCCAGGGCAGTGGGGTGGGCGCTGGCTGGTAGAAGCAAAGCCCCAAGGATGTTCGTTAAGCAGACATGTGACGGAAACACTTAAGTTATAGAGGGAACGATAAATGGAAAATCTTGCCGTTTCACTTTGGATACGGGAGCCTCACGTACAGTCGTAAGCCAAAGAAGACTAGAGAGCATCGGAAGACGACATATGCGAGAAAATTCAAACTTAACACTCACAACAGCTACCGGCCAGCGCATACCAGTCCAGGGAGAGAAGATCGTGGCCGTGAAAATCGGTAATACGTTGTACTGGCAAAAAGTGGTAATCGCAGATATCACAGATAACTGCATCATTGGGTTGGATTTTCTTCGAAATCATCAGCGTACGATTGACATCAGTGTACGAGTGGGCCAGACTCGTCCGGGTTAATTATCACACTCGCACAGAATACCGGCGTGAAGTAGCGGCCTAGTGCCACTATGTTTCGCATAGGTTAGTGTCGAGGACCGGTGGCCATTCCCCCCCCCCCTCCACCCGAATGTGACAGCGGAACTAAAAAATATTTTACCCCAGGAGGGTACCAGAGTTGGAGAATCTCTCTCCGGGCCACTCTAGCTCGGGCTGCCCTTAGTATTCTGGGGAGGGCACAGAACCGCGCATGACCAAGGACAAACGAGGCAGTATCACCACGGCACCCCGCTCCACTCTCAACGTGGACTTTTGCAATATCAGGAGTATTCACTCCAATTTAAACGCCGTCCACCACCACCTTGAGACGGCGCAGCCGGCCTTGTGTTTCCTTACTGAGACGCAGATATCTTGACCTAGCGATACGTCATATTTAACGTACCCCGGGTTCAAAATTGAGCACAATTTTTTGCCTCATGCCGGGGTATGTGTGTACGTTAGGGAGGATATCTGCTGTCGCCGTCTCGGCAATTTTGAGGGTAGGGACCTGTCCACTCTCTGGCTCCGCGTAGATTTAGAGGACCGCGTCCGCATCTATGCGCGTGTCTACAGGTCCCATAGTGGTAACGCAGACACCAATCATCTCATGGGCTGCGTTCAAGCGGCAATTGACGACGTACTTGCACAGATCCCCTCCGCTGAAATCGTAGTCTTGGGTGATTTCAACGGGCACAATGCCGAATGGCTTGGATCACGTACCACAGACTACGCAGGGCGATCTGTGCATAATTTTGCATTGGCGTACGGTCTGTCCCAATTGGTTGAGTCGCCAACGCGGCTCCCGGACGTGGATAGCCACATGCCGTCCTTATTGGATCTTTTGCTGACTACACATCCCGATGGTTACCAGGTCTTTGTCGACGCCCCTCTCGGAACGTCCGACCATTGCCTGGTCAGGAGTGTAGCGCCTATCCGACGCCAACGTCGCAGACTACCAGCGACCCGCCGCGTTTGGCACTACAAGTCAGCAGATTGGGATAGGATGCGTTCCTTTTTTGCATCCTACCCTTGGGGCAAGGTTTGTTTCCCTTCGGATGATCCTAGTGCCTGCGCCGTTGCAGTAGCCGATGTGATACTGCAGGGCATGGATATTTTTATACCAAGCTCTGTAGTACCGATCGGTGGCAGATCACACGGCAAATCGCCCGTGCGAAGTCTAAGCACGTCGTCCAAATCGGCGAGCAGCTTTCCAGTTACCCGACCAGAACACGCAAGTTCTGGTCGTTGTCGAAAGCTGCTCTTGGTAACTTCAACCAGCCGTCCATGCCGCCGTTGCACATGAGGAATGACACCCTGGCCCATACGGCAAAAGAGAAAGCCGAGCTCCTGTGCGCTCTTTTCGCCTCCAAATCGACACTTGACGACAACGGAAAAACACCGCCGACCATCCCGCGGTGTCAGAGCTCTATGCCTGAAGTACAGTTCAGACAGAAAACTGTTAGGCGAGCTCTGTTTTCGTTGGACGTCAGGAAGTCGAGCGGGCCGGATGGCATTTCTCCAATCGTGCATAGAACGTGTGCCCCTGAGTTGACGCCGGTGCTAACGCGTTTATTCCGGCACTCTTATTCTAAAGGCGTAGTCCCTGACTCATGGAAGTCTGCCCTTGTCCATCCGATCCAAAAAAGGAGACAGTTCGGATCCGGCAAACTACAGGCCTATTGCTATTAACTCCCTGCTCTCCAAAATCATGGAGAACATAATTAGCCGTCAGCTCTTGGTATACCTAGAGGGTCATCAGTTGATCAACGACCGACAATACGGGTTTCGCCATGGTCAGTCGGCAGGTGATCTTTTGGTATACCTGACACATAGATGGGCTGCGGCTATTGAAAGCAAGGGGGAAGGCCTGGCAGTTAGCCTGGATATAGCGAAAGCCTTTGATCGTGTATGGCGCAAGGCGCTCCTCTCCAAACTTCCATCATTTGGGCTTCCCAAGAGCTTGTGCAAGTGGACCTCCAGCTTCCTCACTGGGCGTAGCATACAGGTCGTTGTCGACGAATATTGCTCGAACCCGAAGCCCGTGAATTCTGGAGTGCCCCAAGGCTGTGTGCTGTCTCCCACGCTGTTTCTTCTGCATATCAATGATATGTTGGACACCTCCAACATTCATTGCTTTGCAGACGACAGCACTGGTGATGCCATATACACGGGCCATGCAGGTCTCTCTCAGGAAATCGTCGACCAGTGCCGGGAGAAACTTCTGTCTTCTATCGAGTCCTCTCTCGAGAAGGTCGCGGAATGGGGAAAATTGAACCTTGTCCAATTTAACCCCTAGAAGACTCAAGTTTGCGCGTTTACCACTAAAAAAACCCCATTTGTCGTATCACCGCTCTTCGACAACACTTCCCTCAAAGCCTCGCCTAGTATCGGAATAGTTGATCTCAAAATCTCGAGCGATTGCCAATTTCGTGGTCATCTGGAAGGCAAAGCCAAATTGGCTTCAAAGAAACTGGGCGTCATTAATAGAGCACGGCAATACTTCAAGCCGGCCCACATACTAGCGCTCTACAAAGCGCAGATCCGGCCACACATGGAGTATTGCTGTCATCTCTGGTCTGGCGCACCCCAGTATCAGTTCGATCCATTTTACCGCGTGCAACGCAGAGCAGCTCGAATTGTCGGGGACACAGTGCTCTGTGAACGGCTGGATCACTTGGCGTTTCGTAGAGACGTCGCTTTATTGTGTGTCTTCTACCGCATTTATCACGGGGAGTGTTCCGAAGAGCTGTTTAACCTGATTCCTGCCGCCGAATTCCACCTTCGCACGACACGCCACAAGTTAGGATATCATCCTCACCATCTGGATGTGTGGTGGTCCTCCACAGTGCGGTTTTCTAGGAGATTTCTTCCACGTTCTACAAAGCTGTGGAATGAGCTTCCTTGTGTGGTGTTTCAGGGACGATACGACATGGGTACCTTCAAAAAAAGCGCGTACACCTTCCTTAAAGGCCGGCAACGCTCCTGTGATTCCTCTGGTGTTGCAAGAGATTGTGGGCGGCGGTGATCACTTAACAACAGGTGACCCGTACGCTCGTTTGTCCTCCTATTCCATAAAAAAAAGGACAAAGACAAAGAAAAAAAAACATATTTTATTTTGTCATCCTCTATGAATTAATAATTAATAGTATGTCATAATATTCTTCTAAACTAAGGCATTACAAGGACCGTTGGACTCTACTTATGAGCGTATACAACAGACTTTGAACATTACTGCCACGAATTAAGGTGTTAATTTGAATGAATGTTTTAATGTTTTTTTGTATATCTGTTAATGTTAAAAGTTAATAAATATACACAAGGCCAGTCGGAATTTTTTTACGATCTTTAAATAGGCGATTGTGAGTATAGTTATCCTAGTTATTTTTTAAAGTGATATCACTCTCTTGTGGGATAAATTACTCTGATAAAATTTGAATCAAAAGTTATGAATGATGCGAGACTCCAACCCGCGACCTCTCGCGTTCAGTGCGACCGACTGAGCCAACCGTTCGAGTTACGTCGATGATAAATCTTTTATGTCTTCTTCAACTCTCAGGTGGTGGATTCTTCTATAGGATCTACTTTACAGTTGATAACATGCTCAAGACAAACTCCTCAATAATAACAGAGATGTGCAGTGAGTTTAATTATTACTCTTAAACTTGTTCGTATTCTAATGCTGCCACATGATATACACAAAACAATCATTACTCATGGTTAAAGCAGGGTTCGTAAGAAACGTTATCAATTGCTTGTTTTTTCTTTGAATTACTTTCCAAATCCAACTTACACGAAAATTCTTTTAATTTATTTATATTTGTTTAAGTATCTACATATCGTGATTTATATTTGGTTATCTGCCATTCATAGTCCCGTTTTCGGGGCTAAATAATTTGTGTATTGCCTGTGATTTTGTTAATATGATAGAATACTCATGAATAAAGTATGTAGCTTAGTTCAAATACTTCATATTTCATAGTAACATGACGTGATAAAAGCCACCATGATACTATAAAACATTTTATATGTCACAGACTATTTTAATGATATCATTTAAATAAAACACTTTTAATGGATTAAAACGCGTGTAACTGTGTATATACATTACATTTTTATTAATGTTTATTTAACACGACGTTTCAAGACCTTTCCAGATCTCGTTTTCAGGGGGACTGCAGTATTTGTCATAGTTGTCATTATGAAGTCTAGTGCCATGTATTGCCTCGGAGGTGGTATTTGCTGTAGACAGATGGTTTTTGGCAAAATTTACTGTCAGTGTTCTCTTCTTTTTTGGTATGTGTAGTGGAATTGGGTTTCAATTTAGAGGTTATTGGATCCCAGGTGTTAGATAATTTTAGACCGTCATCTCTATTGAAATTTGGGTGTTTTTTAATTTCAATGGCTACACGTACCAGTCTTGGGAAAAATCTATTATCTTTTACGAAAACTTTTGGTTGGTGGAACCTGATGTACTGGTTAGGACGGTCTGTTATGTGTTCATATACAGCTTACAGATATACAGCTATACAGAATTAGATATGAATAATATCAGTTAAATAAACGTAGATATTAAAATGTGGAATTATGTTAATATTTTCGGTATTGATTTCATTTGTAACAGCCGCTTCCTTCTACAATATACAATAGGTACAAATTTGTTAAAATATATACTTAAATTATGTGTATTATAAATAGGTTGTTTATTCAATAGGCGTTTTGTGTGTAAGGTTTAACGATTGTATTCAGTTGGAAAATGTATTATGTTCGAAACAGAATTATTGCTTTAGTGAAACAATAAATCAGTCGAAAGGTATTCAAGTATTGTTGGACGTAAAATAAATACAACCTTTCTATTGTTGTTTGATAAAATGTATTAATAATGATATATGTATCGATAAGATTGATGCCCACAGTTTGAACCTCGCCTGCTACGTGCCAATGGGTTTTCGATTATCAAATTCAGAATATGTATTCAATATGTGCGTTTATTTAACGATATGTCAATCTCATTCTTGTGGGGTTACACTCGTTTGTTCCCCATTTCTATAAATAATATGAATAATTCCACTTTATTAA
>CATIXN010002386.1:0-10300 GCA_949711725.1 Leptidea reali
AATGCTAGGACAATTTTTCGTATTAAAGATATCTTAATAAACACTAGTACTTTACTCACAGCACAAACAATAAAACTCCACTCAATATTTTATTTGAAAATTATTATTCGCACCTTCGAATGAAGTCAACTTCATCAAGATCCTCAGGGAATTCTCGCGTTATTTCAAGGAATTGGAGAAAACTAATCAACGCAGCTTAAAATGTTTAATTGTTATTTTTGTATTTATGTGAAGAACAGAATTGTAGCAAATATTTATGCTGTGCACCACCATCTAGTGAAGAGATTTTTTAGGGAATATTGAACAATACAACCTACGGGTGTCATGATACGTGATGGACCAGATCACTGCTACTCATATTCCCTATCTCCTGCTATATGAAAGAAAAAATGAGCATTACAGTCTCTATTTTTTGAAAGAGCGCTAGAAAGTTCGTTCAAAGCCGCATTGTGAAGAAATCCGTATTTAGCTCATATTGTCGGGGACTCAGTGCTCTATGAAAGGCTGGATCACTTGGCGTTGTGTAGAGATGTCGCTTCATTGTGCCTCTTCTACCGCATTTGTCACGGAGAGTGTTCCGGAGAGCTGTTTCACCTGGTTCGTGCCGCTGAACTCCACCTTCGCACGACACGCCACAAATTAGGATATCCTCCCCACCATCTGGATGTGTGGCGGTCCTACACAGTGTAGTTTTCAAGGAGCTTTCTTTCACGTACTACAAAGCTGTGGAATGAGCTTCCTTGTGCGGTGTTTAAAAAAAGTGCGTACACCTTCCTTAAAGGCCGACAACGCTTTTGTGATTTCTCTGATGTTGCAAGAGAATGTGAGCGGCGGTGATCACTTAATACCAGGTGACCCGTATGCTCGTTTGTCCTCCTTTTCCATAAAAGAATTATATAAATGTTATTTTAATTTGAGGCGTTGGGCGCGATTTATTTTATTTTAGTGGTAGGAATTGGGACAGGCAGCTCTATAGTATACTCCCGTGATATGTATATATGTATATATATGTGGTACGAAAGGATACAGAATCAAGCGACGTGTCCGGGCAATATCCATCGTCGACAATCCCGACAGAGATGGATCTCCGACAGTTCAAACATCTCCTTTGATTAAGAATTGGTCTCCACTGAGCTCCAACTAAATACCGCAGGCGTAGTTGCAAAGTGCGCCCTAAGTTCGCTAAATGGGCGTACTCGAGCCGTCTCGAACAATGTGTGACGTTAAACTATGCTTCTTCTGTTAATTGAAACTAAAATACCGGGTTGTATAGTAAAACTTTGTAAAAATAATACTATAAGAAATAAGAAAGGTACTGGAGATCACATATCATCAGTAAGTATTTTTTATTTTATTTATTTCAATGTAAAATAACACGAAACGTATGTGACAAAATTTGAAAGATGTGATTTGAGAGTCAAGATGCCACGCACACAAGCATCTAATAGTTGCCGTAATAAGAAAGCTATTGTTCTTAGGAAGTGCGGTATTTAGTTGGAGCGCAGAGAAGACCAATCCTCAATCTAATTATGGTCTCATTGACATCACAACTCTCCAAATCTATCACGACTCGCTTAAAAAAATTCCGTCGCAAACTTATTTGATGGTTGGTATCGCTTAATTCATTTGGTTCTTGAAATCCTGACACGTAATCTCCAGCCATCAAACAAACTGAGATAGACAGAACACTGAGAGAGGACAAACATTTACAAAGCAAGGATTGTGAACGCACAATTAAACGGACATTACTGCCCATCACAGCTTAAATGATTTATAATTTGACAAGCTGACCCGACAGACGCTGTTCTGTCAATATAAAAACAAATTATGTAAGTTTTCGGGAATGATGTAGTCTAATAAAGTCATCGGAAATGTTTAATCAAATTTATTAAGTTAAAAACGAAACAAAACTGTGTTTCTGAATGATATTATAATATGTAGTAGGTAATAATAGCTGTATAATGTATAAATCATAGGATACATAATAGCTTTAAGGGTAAATGTATACAATTTTCTAATAAAGTCCTAGCCACTGTTCAGGCATTATCTATGAATAAATTTCAATGTTTTATTAAAAAATGGCTCTGTCGTTAATCCTACTACTCCACAGCTGAATATCTATGTGGTCGGACAGCCTGGGAGTAGATTATGATTATTTTATAGCAATAGCAATGACAGTATAATATTGTATATTTTTTTCAAAAGAGCGCAAAGAAAGGACGCTAGGAAAGTTTCTTATTAGAAATGACATCAAAAAGAATTCTAAATGAATCAATTTTGAGAAAATAAATGTCTTTTAATAAAATAACATCGTACTTGAGTATACAGCTTTTACGTTACCGTTGTATAACTGTCAATTTATAAAAACTATTAAAATGGATATTGTAGATTTTAATAAGATACACAATTCCATCATACATTATTTTGTTAACCCTAATGAAACCTCCAAACTATATTATATACAAAAATGTATACAAAAACTTAACATTTATAAAATTATATACTAAAACCTTCCTCGAGAAACATGTCAATGGATAATTCGTGAAAACAGCAGGAGAATCGGTGCCGTAGTTTTTGAGTTAATCACGAACAGACGAGACAGACGCGACGGTGTACTTTGTTTTATACTATGTAGTGATAGGTATATTTGTATCGGGTAATAAAACTATGAGAAGCAACAAACGTAGAATATTATGAGAATATTTAAAATACAGTTATTAAAAAGATGGCCATTTCTCAGAGCGATTAAATTATGGATTATAAATAAATTAATGAAATGAATTAGAAAGTATGAAAAATATGCAGTCTTATGAAAGGATATTGAGGATTCATAGATTGTCTATAGTTTTATAATGATTTTCAAGATATGTTTTTAATTAACGATAATACACAGTGTGGTTTTCAAGGAGCCTTCATTCACGTACTACAAAGCTGTGGAATGAACTTCCTTATGCGGAATTTCTGGGAAGATACGAGGTACCTGAAAAAAAAGCGCGTACACCTTCCTTAAAGGCCAGAAACAATCCTGTGATTTCTCTGGTGTTGCTAGAGAAAGTGGGCGGCGGTGATGACTTAACACCAGACGTCCCGTACGCCCGTTTGTCCTCCTTTTCCATAAAAAAATTGTTAAAACACTAAATAGTTAATTATTACTAAAATTTATTTATATAAATGAACACTCAGGAAGCCCACATTCCATATAAATTGCATCTAGACTCGGCTCTTATTCGGTATTATATTGTATTATTTTATAAGTACGCCGGCAGTACCAAGTCGAAGCGCGCCCACCAAGCGCTCATCAATAATTAATATTATGTTAGCCATTCATTGGAATGTCGGGTATTTGTAAAAGTTATAGAAAATATAAACGTAATGGATACTTTTTTATTTAATAAGTTATTTTTTTATTTAACAAGTTTATACTCTTTGTTTACAGAAGTATAATATTTTATTACTCAAACCTATTTCCTTGAAAATTGAGCAACCTAACACCTGATTTTTACAGATTAACAACAAACTGCAAAATTATTTCTGCTGTGAAGCAGTAATGTGTAAGCATTACTGTGTTTCGGTCTGAAGGGCGTCATAGGTAGTTAAATTACTGGGCAAATGAGGCTTAACATCTTATTTCTCAAGGTTTGTCAAGAAACCTGAGCGGCACTTTAATGGGCAGGGCGTATCATATCGTATAAGAACAGACATTTAAGTAATCCCATAAAGGATTCTCATTTCCAGTTGAGGTTGGAAACCAAAATGAACTAAGCTTTTAAATTAAACTACCTTTGCATCCAACTATGTAGTGCAGTTGAAATTAATTCCACAACAAACTAGTTTTAGTAATAGAAGCAATAAATGGAGACGCCGCCTTCCGTTTAACTAATTAACTTACACTGTGGTTCCAATTACCGAAAAGGACAAAGGAAATAATTAATTGTGTGGAAGGAGTCTTAATATTAGGTGGTTAGCAAACTGAATCTTGCAGTTTTATTATTTTACCAGGTCTTAGAGTCTTACGTCTATATGCAGGTTGTCCCAAAATTATGGGACGCGAAGGGAAAGTACCTTAAATATCGTAGATAGGGTATTTTATTGAAAGAAGCTTTTATGTTATTTTTTAAAGTAAGTAATTCTGCATTCAAAGATTTTCAAACTTGCCTCGTCTGAGACTCGAACCGACTTAAAAGTAAAAAAAGACACCCCTACTTTCATGTTATCAATCGAAAGAATGGCCAAAAACAAATAACTCTTCTTAAGTTTAGTGAAATAAATATTATGACAGTACACTGCCAGTACATATACGAGAACCTCCTTATACGCCCATAAAAATATTAGCCACTTTAAAAAGAATAGTGATGTACACAGTGTCAATACTCGAAACAAACATAAACTCGCAATTCCATCTACTAGGCTCCGTAAAATTGCTAAATCTTGTAAGTGGATTGTGTTATATTTTATAATAAACTCCCAAATGAAATTAAAATGTTACCTATTAAAAAAATTAAATGTATCGTAAAAAATAATTTAACATCTAAGGCCTATTATAATGTGAAAGAGTTAATGTTCTAAATTTTGTTAATGAATATTGTTATACTCATTCGAATGCTATTGTAACTTTTGTACTTCATCCTG
Source organism: Leptidea reali (assembly GCA_949711725.1). Taxonomy (NCBI): domain Eukaryota; kingdom Metazoa; phylum Arthropoda; class Insecta; order Lepidoptera; family Pieridae; genus Leptidea; species Leptidea reali. Next base: position 4,630 of record CATIXN010002386.1, read on the forward strand.
ACTTGCACTAAATAACTTATAAAGTTTTACAGTGAATAAAGATTTTTTGACTTTGACTTGACTTTGACTAAGTAACATAGTATTAGTATTAAAAGAAAGGAGCAACGTAAAAAGTTTGAGTCAAATTTCAAAAAAGTTATTTATTGCCAACGACGACGTTCGAAATGATAGCATTGATTATTCGTAAATAAGTACCCACTTCCTAATTAAAATACTTTATAGCATAGTTTTTTTTAGTTCAAAAGCGATACGAGAATGTGGGCGAGTTACAAACAGAATTGTGCCATATCATATCGAGTATTCGTCATAAAATGATTAGAAAATCAAAGGGCAGCGGACTCATTAAAAGATTGGCGATTTGCGTAAGACAAAAGGAATCACATTTTGAGCATTTAATTAATTACTTTACAAAAAAATACCCACTTAATTGACTACTTTCTCATATCTACATATCATAAAAGTAGGGGTGTTTTTTTACATTTAAGTCGGTTCGATCCCCAGACGAGGCAAGTGATTTTTGGAAAATCTTTGAATGCAGAATTACTAACTTTTAAAATGAACATAAAGTCTTCTTTCGGTAAAATACCCTATCTACGATATTTAAGGTACTTTCCCTTCATGTCCCATAACTTTGGGACACCCTGTATACCAAGAAAAGAACGTTTATAGTCACTTCGTATAGTTGAAAAATTAAATTCAAATTCAAACATTTTTACTCAAAATAGGATATAAAATCACTTAATGAAAGTCAAAAAGTACCACCCATTCTAAACGGTATGCCTCAGACCTGAGAAGGACGAGCTCAAAAAACTCAGTGGGCTTCTTCTTTTTTATAAAAATAAGATTACAATGTCAAATCGTACAATAAAATTTGTAATTTAATAGCCTGTCGGCGGTCGCTCTATTCCCAATCAGTGGTATCATTAAGAAAGTCATTTATGTTATAGTAACCTTTACCGCACAACTTTTACACAAACGTTTGAATTTTATCTGGGATCTTGTTGTGGAAGCAGATACAACACTCAACAAAAGTCTTACTAACTCGACTCAGCCGAGTAGTAGGCAGTATAACTATGTTTGTTCCTGGTGTTTACATTATGGTTATGACAGTTTCTAGCAAATTCACCTATGTGCCTATGTACATACATAACATTATCAAGAATATATTGAGAGGCAACAGTCAAGATGTTTATTTCTTTAAATTTTGATATCAACAATTCTTTAAGACCTACTTTATAGACAGTACGAATTCTATTACTCTTCAGCATTCATTACTCAACCGAATTCACAGAAAGCAATAGGTCCTCTATATGTAATTTGTAGGAAGACAAGAGCAAACAACATTTTATTTTTTATTTTTATGATAATAAGGGACGAGACGAGCAGGACGTTCAGCTGATGGTAATTGATACATCCTGCATACAATGCAGTGCCGCTCAGGATTCTCGAAACACCCAAAAACAAAAGCAATCGGGTCACTAATTACACCATTATTTTGTTACCGAAGAATTTAGAAGCTAATTAACCGATTGAAATATATTTTCATTTGAAAGTGTGTACTTCCACATTGGTTTCATTCGCAAAGCGAATCCTGTTCTTATTTCCTGAATGCCACAAAATTATAGGAGAAAATGAACTAAAATAATAACAATGACACACTATTTAGTGAAACTGTTTAAGGAGACATCCATGTGTCCATATTTCTATTTTTACTTTATCTACTTTATTTTATTTTTATTTTTTTTTATTTTACAATTTTTGAAAACTTACAGCTAGGTTAAAAAATATAAGTTACACACATAATTACAGAAGGACAATTAAAAGTTTTCACAGATAGAATTTATGTTTAAGAATGTATCTGTATTTGTTTCCAAATAAAGAAATAAATATTACACAAATTATTTGCATCAAACTAGACATAGCCTGTACTAAAATCTATTTAATACAACATACTTACATGATTCGGAAACTAGCATATATACCTATTCATCATATTACTGTTGTTGTTTGCACTTATCGGGATTCGAGTCCGGGACTTTTATATGGGTCTATATATGGGTCGTCAAAAAATGTTAAAGTAAGTCCAAAAACAACGTGGACCTTGTTAGCTTTCATCCAGTCTGTAATTTTATGAACACTGCAGTTATTCCTCAAAACAATTTCAGTACGTATGTCTTATTTCTAATGATAAAAATAGCAGTTAAATAAAGATAAATTTATAATATCAGGAATGAAAAAACTACTTAAAATATTAAATATAGAAAATAATAATTTTGTGAGTAGTCTTACCCATTTCAGGTTATTTGCACCGGGCAGATGTCGCAATTCTAACGCATCCCTGTAATCTGTTTGGGAAACCTCGCCTATACTTGTAGCATAAATTAGCTACAGTAAGCTCCTAATGGGAAGACCAAATAAATGGACAACGACGTTGTTACTATCAAACGCTGACTACCAAAATTCAGAATGTAACGGAATTTTAATAAGAGGTTGAGCGCGCGCGATTACCACAAACAATTAAAACTGTTTTACCTTCAGACTTTGACAATAACCAAAGCCATAAATTAGAGGTATTAAAGAAGTTATTTTTTTTGATGCGGACATTTTTATTGTAACTTTTGTTTAATACAATGTTCGACTTCCAGACTCCCGAACAAGCCGGATTCCGAAAAGGCTTTAGCACCATAGGCCACACACATACGCTGCGGCAGGTTATACGTAAGACGGCGGAGTATAACTTGCCACTATGCTTGACGTTCGTGGACTACGAGAAAGCCTTTGATTCGATCGAGACCTGGGTGATGCCTCAGTCTTTTCAGAGGTGCCACATTGAGTATTCATAATATATCGAAGCGTTGAAGTGTTTGTATAGTAACGCCATCATGTCAGTCACTCTCCACTATCAGTTCTCCTAGCGTATCTGATTACATCTGGGAGTCAGACAAGGCAGTGTCATATCGCCAAAGCTGTCACCGCTGCATTGGAAGATGTCTTTAAACTACTGGACTGGAACAGGCTGGGCATAACTATTAACAGCCAGTTAACCGCTCACCTTTGAGTCGCAGACAATATCGTAATCATGGCAGAGACCATGGAAGTCTTAATCCATATGCTCGATGAAACCAATACCGCTTCCCAAGAAGTAAGTTTCAAATAGAATGGACAAGACGAAGATCATGTCTAAATGTGCCCATGTCACACCTACTCCCGTAACAGTTGGGAACTGTACTCTCGAAATTGTTGATGAGTATGTCTACCTTGGACAAATAATCCAGTTAGACAGTTCCAATTTCGGGAAAGAGCTGTCATTGGTCGAACTAGGATGGGCTGCGTTCGGGAAACTCCTTATAACCATCGTCCAAAATACCACTGTCCGAATACGCAGGTTTTTAACCAATGTGTTTTGGCAGTGATAACATATTGAACACAGACGTGGTCGAGTACTATGGGCCTTATGATTAGGAGAAAGCTCACTGACGCTCAGAGGGCAATAGAGAGGGCTATGCTTAGAATGGTTGGAATCAATCTTCTTTTTAAAAAACTTTGAGATTCGTATCTGACATGGCGACATAAATCACCTTTCTTTGTATACGGAACGTAATTAGCGGGGAATTGATTTAGTAAATGGCAAAACAGTTCAATAAAGCTCAACTTCTCTCGGTAATTGCGAAAGTAATAATACCAGTATTTCGTCTAATGGATTAGATTTATCCCGAGAATTATGACTTTAATTTAAGACTATTCTTGTGTTACCTATAAATCTTGTTTTTAGAATAATTGTTGTGGGTGTAAATCAGTACCCAGCATTTTATCTTTTTTTTATGACGATAAGGGACGAGACGAGCAGGACGTTCAACTGATGGTAATTGATACGCCCTGTCCATTACAATGCAGTGCCGCTGAGGATTCTTATTAAACACAAAAATTCTGAATGGCACTAAAATTGCGCTCGTCACCTTGAGACATAGTATGTTAAGTCTCATTTGTCCAGTAATTTCACTAGCTACGGGCCCATTAGACCAAAACACAATAATGCTTCCGCATTACTGCTTCACGGTAGAAATAGGTGCCGTAGTGGTACCCATAATCTAACCGGCATCCAGTGCAAAGAAGCCTCCCACATTTGAGTGTTTTCTAACAAGCATGTTATATTTAAGTTATATTGTACACCAACTCTAATAATTTGGGGAGTTCAGTTCTTTTAATTTTATGTGAGGTCTGCTAAATGTATTATGATTACTTTTACGCGGATATCTTGAATGTATGGTGAGAGATATTTTATGGAGTAGCTCCGTATTTCAGAGATTTGGTGAGAAGAAATGGCAATTGTCAGTCTTTGAAACCATTATTCTTTCATAGACATGAAACTTGATGAAATGACTCCACAAATTATCACAATCAAATAATGTGTTGTGGAACTACCTTATGTTTGTAGATTTTTATATTATTGTTGGCTTCAATGATTTTTAATGTATCACTTCTTCTGGCAGTGTATTTATTGTTATCTTGTATACACATAAAATAATAAACCTGTACTAGCGCGTGCGTAGGAAAACATTGATAATAAAAATGAAAGTAAGTTATGGTGAAACAACAGACAGACATACCTGTTCGAGCCTGTACATACAGGTTCGAGCAAGAGATGGTCTGCAGCTGGGGGCCCCCTGCTAATCCTCTAGGAATTCCTGGATCTAAAGTTTGCTTTGTGTCCTCTCGGCGTTTGCTGAATGAATTGCGTTACACCGAGTACTTTTATGCGATGGCCACTGATGAATTATTATGCCTGCGAACTGTGCCGGTGTCCGGTGACAATTGGTTACAAACCGGCGCGAGATTCAATTGGCATTAAATCAGCCAATCACATACCAATGTGTCTGTTGTCTATAGGTATCTCTCTATTTCTACAGTTACTATCTGCACTATAGTTTTCCATAGCAATAATTACAAAAAAAGAATAGACAATTGCGGCGTAACCAAAACCAAAAATCATAAAATAAATGGCTTGTATTTTACTGAGCGCCGGAAATTTGTAGCGGCTAATCTTGACAATTAATTTCTGTGTTCATTCCGAACTGCGTGTTCCGATAACGTTGACGAATGAAACATTGACAGACCAAATTGATGAACGTAGGACGTGCCTTATATTTAATACTCCCTTGATAAATTGTGTAGGTTTAGTCGGCGAACTTGAAGATTTAAAATTATATTAAGAATGAGAAAAGAAATGTTTATACAATACTAATTGAAACTAAAGAGAAATAAACAATGTTCTTAATATTAATGCTAGTTGGAGTAAATTAAATTTATAAAAATCAAACAATTCATAAACACAAAAAGGAAAACAAAAGAAATAATTATCAACACAAATGTACACTAAATTATGACTATATTTACATTGATATTAACCTAAAGCACTTATGATGTTCAGTAGGTATTTAAAAGAATGTATGTAAATAAATCAAATATTATCCAGTATTTTTTTAATTTGGCACTTGAACTGGCTCTCGGATAAATGGAAAATATCAACACTAACGAATTCTTTGATGTAATTGTCAACTAATTGATGCAGATGTGATGTTATTCCTGCACTAGTACGAAATTTACCAGTTGCAAAAAGTTTACGATTACACAGTCCTCGGATATGGGCTGTTCTAGGAATAACATAATTTAA
>CATIXN010002388.1:0-10298 GCA_949711725.1 Leptidea reali
TTTTTTTATCACGTTTCTTTAATTTTTATTATTATGTAATGACAGAAATGTAATCTCCGAATCCAAAATTGGACGAGGTAGAGCATTTTATTCATCGCACTTTACTGCAGTACACTGAAGAAGGGTCGAAAATACTTGGTACAAATGGTAATAAATTTCCACTTATTTTGGCTGGCGATTTTAACATCAACTTCGCTGATAAAAAGACAGAGCGGTTGACAACTTTTTTTTCGAAAATATTGAATTTGAAAATGAATAATGATTCACAAGAATCCAGAACAAAATATGGGACCACCATTGACGCGGTATTTTCTATATATTTAGAAGATCAAGTCTAAAACTTATGTTTCTTATTTCAGTTACCATAAACCTATAGTTTCAATGATAAATATTCCTGAATAACCTACATGTATTGTAAGATAATAAAAGTATTTTGAACAATATTAACTTCTCATTTATTTAATACAAAAAAAAATTGTTTTCTTATAGGTCACCACACTCAAAGTGTAACTTGAATTAATATCAAAGAAAAAAAAACAAAGGAAAATAAATACTGCATAAATAAAATAAATAAATAATTATAATTGCATAAGCTGAAAATAATGCTATGCAATAATAGCTTTACCGCGGCAGTCCCCGAGTGCCACACGTCTTTTTTTATTACTAGTACTTTAAGTAGGATTTAAATCACTTATTGAATATCCAAACCTACCTTCGTCTTCGTCGGAAATATTATATTCCGCAGAGCTGAGAACGCAACAAGCACAAGAGACTTTTTTTTAAATATAATTTCTTGGCATAATATTTATTAATAACCTAACGGCGGTTGCTCCATTCCCAATCTGTGCTCACATGAATAACTAGGCACTGTGGTATAATTAAGAAATTCCACCTTTACCACATAACAATTATTTTTCATTTCATAGTACATAGTATAGTATCTACTGCTTATCGGGATCTAACAACGTACCAACGCTTCAATATTTATTATTTTCACATAAATATCAGAATACGATCATATTACACACACACACATCACCTTTTTAAACGAGCACCTTTGATTTGAACATAGACCGCGACCATGTGAGTGTATGTATGAGTTTAATATTTGTTGAGTGCTTTTATTAGTTGTCAACGTTGCACGAGTCACCATCACCAACATTATTATTTAGTCAATTAGTTTCGCCAAATATTTTAACAACAACAATTTTACTGATAAGATACAGTCAGAGTTATAAATAAAATAATACAAAAGTATGATACGCAACAAAACAAGCTTCACGTCTATTGCAAAATATTGTAGCACGGGTAACAAACTAACATTCACTAACTTTTACTTAGTAATATAACACTAACGATCCTTATACAAGTAAAATACCAAAAAACAATGAACATCTTTTACTAGGTAAATACTTACGTCTTTTTTCTGTAAAATTGATGAATAGAAGGTAAATAATGAATCAAAAGTAAATAATGAGCCGACACCTCGACGTCATCGCCAGCACGGCACCGACCCACGGAACATGCAAGCCGTACTAACACAACATCCTACACCCTCGACCCTCACCAACCATTACTAGTGAACGCAAATAAACATTAGCACACTCGAGGCTAGCGACACCTCCCTGTACTGACAGCACCTGAATGTAGAACCTGCCTCCACAGGGAGCCGTCGCCATCCCCGCGGGCGCCGGTGCACAAGCAGCGTGGCGTGTGTATAATATATATATGTATGTATGCATATATGCCGCCGCATCGGCTGCGTATCCAAATGTGTCTTACCGCACAAGTTCATAAGAGAGCTAGATTTCCTTCCCGCCTTAAAGTTATTCTGGTAAGTGGAATATTTAGACCTTCCACGTGTCGTCTGCGGTTCATCGCTGACACGCTCTGAAATGTTATCGTGACGTCACGACATGTCAACACGCACGCCAACACGCACGCACGCGAGTTACGAGTCAGCAAGCGGCCGGGCGGGCATGCGTTCTAATACAGCAAATAAAATGTACCATAAACCGCGTACATAGTATAGTAAATATATAATTGTATGATAAGATGGAGCGGAGCGGAACCGCTCTGATAATGCGCGGAAGGTCTAGCTAGCGAGGGGTGCCCGCGTCCCGGCCGGGGATGCAAAGCGGGATGTTGCCAATGAGATATAATGTTTTATTACCAATCAATGGTGTTTCTACGCTGAAAACATACACATATTTATAAATAATAGAGACAAAGCGTCTACTAAATACAAACATAAATAAAAAAGCATCAGGAATGCCGCGCGCGCCACAACGAATATGAAACAGGCACACCTGTATTATCATAGACAAGATTTAGGAATTGATTCTGTAGCAAAGTACCCTCATTTGGAATCCAAATGCATTATGTAAACAAAGAAAAATGGCAATAATAATTTAAATAATTTTTATAATTAAATATTTGATATTATAACAAATTAATAAAAAGAAGTGACAATATAATTCGAAAGGCGTTCAATAAAAGAGAGAATGAGAATGTTGGTGATTTTTGAAAAAGGTTGGATTAATATATATTTGACGGAAACGTTGCAAACCAGACTGACACATACGAGTACCAACCAGTTCTTGAGTGGACTGTTCTGTAAACTTAATGTTCGCCTAACCTAAAACTGTTCGCCGAGCTCTGTCTTCGTTGGACGTAAAGAAACGAACGGGCCGGATGGCATTTCTCCAATCGCGCTTACAACGTGTGCCCCTGAGTTGACACTGGTGATAACGCGTTTATTCCGGCACTCATACTCAAATGGCGTAATCCCTCTAACATCCAATCCAAAAAAGGAGACAGTTCGGATCCGGCAAATTACAGACCTATAGCTATTATCTCCCTGCTCTCCAAAATCATGGGGGGCATAATTAACAGCTAGCTCTTGGTATACGTACAGGGTCACCAGTTGATCAACCCTCGCCAGTACGGCTTTCGCCATGGTCGGCCGGCGGGCGACATTCTGATATACCTAACACATAGATGGGCGGTCTCTTGAGTTTCGCTATATCCAGGCTAGAAGGCGCCGTGTTCGTGTGTGGCACAAGGCGCTTCTCTCAAAACTCCCAGCATCTGGGGTTCCCATCAGTTTATGCAAGCAGACCTCCAGCTTCCTCATTGAGCGCAGAATACAGGTATAGTCGGAAATGTAATTCGAGATCAAAAAATATGTAAACAATAGTGTTGCCAACTAAAAATCTTGGCCGTAGTGACAGATATGAATGGTCGCCATATTGTTTTGTTCATTTGGTTTCGGACGTTCGTCGTGATTGTAGGTGCTCTTCTTGCTTTCCCGTTGTAGTTGTTAGGTTTTTGTTTGTTATTAGGTTTTCTTTATTTTGTTTATCAATTTTATAATATATAACCAATAACTAAATATATAACAAAACGAATCATGGATACTGATCCAGATTCGTCGACCAAACAGGACATGCTGTCACCGCCAAAAAAGAGACAACGCACTCTTAATTCTGTGTCTGAACAGATGATAATGAATGCCTTGACGCATATCTACAAAATCTGGCCTAACATCAGTAATTGGTCTTTAGGTGATTGCAAAGTAGACCGCAGAGATTGTGGGTATTTCTGTTGTGACAGTGAGCAAAATATTAATTGAAAATGAAACCATTGAAGAATTTAAGCCACCTCGTAAAACTGGCCCTAAAATGAATACTCCAGATAAAGTTGATGAATTTACTTTTTCAGCAATAAGACTTGAAGTGAATGCTTTCTTTTACAGAAGTAAAAAAAAGAAAATTACGTCACTCGAACGGTTGGCTCAGTGGAAGAGCGCTCCCACGGAACTCGAGAGATTACGGGTTCGAGTCCCATATCGTTCATAAATTTTGTTTTCAAATTTAATTTGGAAAAGGAAGGCGTCTTATAATATCTCATATAGGCAGCGAGGATGGTTTTGTAGATGGATTATTTATTAATAAAAAAAATTATATATTTTTGTATTATGAACCAAAATAAATTTATAATTAGACTCCCTAGAAAAATGTTGATGATCTCTGAATTGTCATTTTGACGGTGACAATTCTTTGTTTACATTTTTGATCTCGAATTACATTTCCGACTATAATTATCGACGATTATTGCTCGAATACGAAGCTCGTAGAGTGCCCCGAGGCTGTGTGCTATCTCATACGCTGTTTCTCGTGCCTATCAATGATATGTTGGACACCTCCAACATATATTTCTACGCACACGACACTACTGGTAATACTGTTTCTTTTTTTTTTTATGAAAATACGGGACGTATACACGGGCCATGCAAGTCTCTCTCGGGAAATCGTCGACCAAGGCCGGAAGAAACTAACTCTGGCACAGTCAGTGCTCTCCTTCGCTAAAATCTCATTTAAAATAGCGGTTGAGTCATGCCTATAGCTGTCATAAAACGCAATGGTGATTCTTCCAGACCAAAAAGCCCTCAGCGGCCTCTTACAAAATCAATGTGCCCAGGATTCAACAGCCATACTGGCAAATAACATATTTTTGTTCTATAGTGTTTGTTCCAATCTCTCACTTTATATTGAACACCCAACAAATATCAAGGGACAGTACTTCTACAATATTATATAAAGCAATCATGCTCCAAACGAGTTACTTAATTGCAGAGTTTCATATTTTATATAGAGTTATTTAAAGTGTTGCGTCGCGATGTCTCGGACGCCAATACTTCAATTGGGGCGAGGAATACTTACCTACTTAATGCATACAGAGTACAGACGGCGTAGTCCAGTCGTTTAAGGCAAAAAAGAAGATCAACATCGGAAGGAGTGATATAAACTCGTATAGACCTTTATTATGGAATTCTAAAGTTGTCTCAAGTCTCATAATATATCGCTTCCTTCGTATTATACTTACGGTTGACGTTCCATTTTGCTGTGAATACATGCTCCACCCTCGATCTCAAAAACGGTTGAGAATTTAAAAAAATTTTGGAGCAAAAGTTATTATATATATTATTCTCTACAATTTTTAACCGACTTCGAAAAAGATGGGAGGCAATTCGTCGGTATATTTTTTTTTATTATAAATAAAATGGCACTCAAACCATTGTAAACGAGATATTTGAAAAACTGACATTTTATGAGACAACTTATTAACCCCTGATTGGACTAGTTGTTGGATGTTAGTGTGAGGCGCTGTAAGTATGAGTGACTCACCCCTCGACGTCTTGCACGAGCCGCGGCGAGCGAATGTGGCGCTGCCTGCACTGCCCACGCTGCCCGGGGACAGGGCGCCGCGCTCCTCCGCCGGGGACTCTGCGGACACGACGCACGTCACTAGCGCTCGAACCCACCCGCATTCAATAATAACCCATGAATATAAATTATAGTTTATTATGATAAGTGAGCTAAGTTGCTCATTATACACGTGGCAGTGGGTTGTAGCCCGAGCCGTAGGCGAGTGCGTAAATCATCAGTGTCTTCGTTTATACGCGCCAAATACTGTGATTGATTACATTTACACAGTCTACTTCAAAATTTAAAAAAATGTGAATTACTAATAATTTGAGGATAATAATTTTTTTCGTCTTAATTAGGGACACATTTATTTATTGGTCATGCTCGCTTATTTACGTGAGTGCGCTGAGCTTGTTTGTTTCTCGATTTATACCCAAATTTCGTTGAGTTGCTATTGTTATAACACAATTATATTATGTGAGATATCATGTTATACAACTATAATAGTATGATATATAGTATTTGCTGATATAAGTTAGACTTGATATAGGGTCCATTCAAATCGAATAACGACTTTGAACTGTCGTTTCCTTTGTCTGTTTTTTTTACTGTTTATTAAATTTGGAATAATATGTTGAATTATGTTTACTTTACTTGGAAAATTATCGTACAATATAGCAGTTATTGTGCCAAATATAGCATAGTTATATCATACATAAGCGATCTGGCACTTCAAGGTCAAGGGTTTCTGTCAGCACAAGTAGTTTTCAAAAAATATTTTTTATAACATTTTGTTCTATGATGTACATGTATTAAACATTTCTGAGAAGCTAATTTCATTTCTATTCTGTTGAAGGGCATAATATAAAGAATAAAAATTTACGTCTGAATTTCCTACCTTACTCAATATTTTGCTTCATAAGGTATTTGATTTTATACATCATCCAAACTAGATTAAATCTCCTATCGTTCAGTATATAAATATAGAGTCTAGATGCTAAACATCTATTAATAAGAGGGTTTTGAAAGTACGGTCAATAACGCGTGCAATCTCGGTTCATTGTCAATTTCTTGGGTGTCTTTCTGCATGAATACCTCAAATTATTAATATGAAATATGTTTTAGAAAGAACGTATAAAGTTGATTGTAAAACCAGAAATACTAATAAATAAAACCAATTGTTTTCATTTAAAATTCTCATTTATTCTAAAATATTACTGTTTTTCGACTTTTTGTCGGAAGAATATTAAGTCTGTAAAATAATAACACAAATCACACAACGGTAAACGTACGAGGGGCGGCTGAAATGTTTTGCGTAACTAATTAAGCATTTTCCTTTTAGTACTAATACCAATCTTCATGTTATTAGAGTCATTGCATTAATAGTTATAAACGCGTAAACGTCACCATGTCCGAGTCATCCGCGCATTGTACTAAATTGGAGCGAATCCTCAAAACCTCACAAAGAAGGAAAGAAGAACAAAACGCCTTCAGAAATATTTGAAGACATGTCTTCAGTTTACGGGTAATCTGGACCTTCGTTTGCCAACATAAAACGTTAGCGCCCACAATTCATTGGTTTTTGGACATCTGTGGCGATAATCCTGATGAAATTTTTACTCGCATTGTCACAGTTGATGAAACATGGATCCGCAGTATGATCCGGAGTTAATGCAGTGAATAGAAAAGGGGTAAAGCCGCCAAGGAAGTACAAAATCGAACAATCGGCGGTTTTTTGATTGTTAAGGGATTTTGTATATCATCATACATTAATATATCATATATTAATGACGCATTGCTGAACTAGCGAAAGTTGTCCTATTTTGCAGGACAACGCATCTGTTCACAAAGCGCGAGTTGCAAGGTGTGCCCTGACTGAAACAGGGTTTTAGGAAATTAACCACCCACCAAACAGCCCAGAGCTAGCCCCTAGCGGTTATTTTATATTTTATAATTCAAATAAATACTTCCGAATAATTTTGAGTGGCGAATAGATGAAGGCAGGATTCAGGAGTGGTAGTGCCATGTTGGGTCCTCACGGACACAACCAAATTGGGCCGGCACGCCCGGAGAAATATCACTCCCGTGGGGTGGGTGAGTGGGATATCCGGAGGCCTACACCCCCCCTCCCAAATACAAATGGCAGCACGGACTAAAAATAGACTACTCCAGGACGGTACCAGGTTATGCAGCCCTGGAGAATCCTTCCCTGGGCGTCCACAATTAGGGCATGTACCTAATAGTGGTTGCCCAGGCTGCCCCGCGTATTCTGGAGAGGGCAAATCTGCGCTGACTCGGGGCAAACAGAGCAGGAGGGTCAAAACACCCTCCTCCACACTAGCTGTGCACTTTTGCAACATCAGGAGGCTTCGCTCAAATTTAAATGCCATCCACTTTCACCTGGAGACGGCGAAGCTGGCCCTGCTCTTTTTAACCGTGACACAGATATCCTCCCTGGCTGATTCATCTTTCATACCCAGGTTATAATTTGGAACACTCCTTTATACCACGGGCTGGCGTGTGCGTTTACGTCAGGGAGGATGTCTGTTCTCGACGCCTGAGTTTTCTTGAAGGACAGGACCTATCCATCATCTGGCTGCGTGTAGACTGTGATGATTATCCGCGAATCTACGCATGCCTGTATAGGTCCCATAGCGGTAACGCAGAGACTGACCGGCTCCTCGAACACATCCAAATGGCTACAGATTCCGTGTTGGGGCAGATCCCCACTGCAGAGATCGTGTTTCTTGGCGATTTTAACGCCCACTCTTTCAACGGAAGAGGCCAATTTATTCAATGACACTGAATGATTGCCAACTTTCTCAGTTTTGTAGAAACCGTCATGCTCCTGACAAATTCTTGGGAATGCACTATGTTAGTTTTGGAAAAGTTTCGCGGCAAAGGAAGGGAAATTAAGGATTACATTATAAAAGAGTATTACAGGTGTGTGATAAAATTATAAAGTGGTATAAAGCGTTGGCGGGTTGGCGCGGACACTCACCTCGGAAGCGGGGCGCTCGGTCGGCGAGGTTGTCCTGCGAGCCGCGGTAGTAGTCGCGCCGTGTGGTCGTCGCGCCCGCAGCGGCGCCTGCACACAACACACACTCACCTCGGAAGCGGGGCGCTCGGTCGGCGAGGTTGTCCTGCGAGCCGCGGTAGTAGTCGCGCCGTGTGGTCGTCGCGCCCGCAGCGGCGCCTGCACACAACACACACTCACGTCACACAGGCGCCCCGCCGCCCGAGTGTAGCACAGCACAAGCGGAGGTGCATTCATAGCTGTTTATGCAACTGTTATGTAATAAGGAGTATTAAAACACGAATGTGGGTTGATAATTGTATCACATGAGTGTTTTAATACCTAATTATCAACAGTTGCATACAAGACTTTATCTACACATAATATGAATTGCTCTATAAAAGTAATATATATTACCCATAATGTATTACATCATCCAAACGAGTGTTGTAATGTTGTACAGAATTTCATTACAACACTCGTTTCGATGATGTAATGGTTATTTGGACATTGGGTGTTTTAATGTTGGCAATAAGCTAACTGTTTTAGAATCTTATATAGAGGATTTAAAGCATGGGTGTAGATAAAATAAATATTAACACGTAAAGAAGTAAAAAAAAACTAAATATATTGGGCACACTCAATGAGAACAGCATAAATAAATGCATGCAGCTATATTTATTTTTACTTATGACAGCTCGATTTGACACCTATGGACTTTTTCCTGTGGGGTTATGTCAAATCCAAAGTTTTCGCCAACAAACCGACTTCCCTGGTACAAATTAAAGAAAATATCCGTCACGAAATCGCAGCCATCACGGAGAATACCTGCCGAGCCGTCATAGGCAGTTTGAGTGCTCGATTAAACGAATGCCATGAAAGCAACGGTTTACATTTGGACGATGTCATTTAAAAAAAATAAATACCCAAACAATGTATTTTAATATGTAATAAACATTTTTTCAATGAATTCCTTTTTTTTTTAAATTACAGTATTAAATATGTCATTTATTTTGAAACCTTGTACTTTGTTGTTCTGAAGTCAACGAACCAAAGTATAGGTTTCAATTTAAATTTGTACAAAATTTTGAATACTTGGTGAAATGTTTATTTTAAAGGCGTTTTGAACATTGATGCGGTTTATGGGTTCGTCACTATACATATAAGTTTTATTTTGGTTGCATTACTACTTACTTACTTAAAAGGATTTTCATTTTTAACAGAGTTAATGGCCACACTAGGCATGTATATTCAAATTCAAATTCAAATATTTTTATTCAAAATAGGATGTGAAATCACTTATTGAAAGTCAAAAAAAAAAACTACCACCCATTCCAAATTGAATGCCTCAGGCCTGAGAAGAATGGACGCAACAAACTCAGCGGGCTTTTTTTTTCATCAAAAGTATGTTTTACAATTAAAGTAACATTTACAAAGTAACATTGTACAATTAAACTTATTATTTAATGGCCTGAGGGCGGTCGCTCCATTCCCAATCTGTGGTATCATTAAGAAAGTCATTTATGTTATAGTAACCTTTACCACACAAACGTTTTTTAACAATTCTTTTGAATAACGTAACACCTTTGTTTTGAACATTTTCTGGGATCTTGTTGTAAAAGCATATACATCGCCCCACAAAAGACTTACTAACTCGACTAAGCCGAGTAGTAGGCATCATCAGTTTATGTCTGTTTCTGGTGTTAACATTATGGTTATGACAGTTTCTGGCAAATTCACCTATGTGCCTATGAACATACATTACATTATCAAGAATATATTGAGAAGCAACAATTAAGATGTTAATTTCTTTGAATTTTGCTCTCAATGATTCTCTAGGACCTAGGTTATAAATAGCGCGAATAGCCCTCTTCTGCAGCACAAATATTGTATTAATATCAGCAGCGTTGCCCCATAGCAATATACCATAGGACATAATACTATGGAAATAACTAAAGTATACTAGTCGCGCCGTATCTATATCAGTTAATTGTCTAATTTTTTTAACCGCGTATGCTGCAGAACTAAGTCTGTTCGCCAATCCTTCAATATGGGGGCCCCATTGTAATTTG
>CATIXN010002389.1:0-10297 GCA_949711725.1 Leptidea reali
AGCTTTACCGTCGGTCTAGTCGCAGGGGTGAAATTAAACGATTTATTATACTCATTGTACTT
The DNA here is from genome assembly GCA_949711725.1 of Leptidea reali. Lineage (NCBI taxonomy): Eukaryota > Metazoa > Arthropoda > Insecta > Lepidoptera > Pieridae > Leptidea > Leptidea reali. The sequence goes on from CATIXN010002389.1 coordinate 63, forward strand.
CGTGCATTATTTCCCTTAGTCCCTATCACACTTGACAATATTGATATAAATATGTTTTATATCCTTAAGTGATGTTTATCTACGTACCATTATACAAAAAAGTCGTAGTTACTTATTAATGGTGGTCTGATTTCTATAACCAATCATTATCCTAACTTGGCCTTCCAAGACTTCTTGCTTTTGAAATTTCAATAACCCATATTATACACTTTTATCAATGCAACTATGAGAGTATTCGTATACAACGATTGGTGTCTATATATTAATACGTAAAGGATAAAAGTGTACTGCTTTTGTTTATAAATTGCGCGAACGGATGAACGGATGATGGTGAAGTAATACATAAAGCAAATTTTTCATATAAATATATTTAATCAATTAAACTACTGCTTGAATGACACAAACATACACTATAGAAGTATAGTCTTTGACAATTAAACCCAAATTATGTTCAAACTAAAAAATTAAATGAAATTCGTACTCTGCACGACCGCTAGTTTGTATAAATATGATAGATAGGTGTCTCTCCTGTATAATATGGATTTGGAAATAAGGATTTTCATAATATTGCAATGCAGATACAGCATTGGTTGACAGACAACGTAGATTCAAATAAGTATATTAGAGATCATATTGAAAGGAGAATATTATATAATGTCAAATTCACCAAAGCCGATAAGAAGGTTCTTTTTTGTGTGAAAGCCATGAATAGTTTAAGGATGCTAGAGTCGAGATGCTTGTCGCTAGCACAAGGTATATGTAATTTTGAGGCTTGTGAATGAGTCTTTACCTAAGATAAAATTGCGTAACAATGAATTATTTATTTCAAGAAATAGCCTGGTAACGGTCATCTTGTGGTGATTGATGGAAGACATAATATATTGTTGTGCTTAGGATATAGTACTGTTACCGAAATGACCTTGTTAACAATTATTATTTTGAATTTCAATATAAGGGTGTGTTTAATCCAGATTTTGTGTGAATGATAAATTTATATGAGTAAGAAGTAAGAATAAAAAAATCATTTTTGCCTCTTTATCATTATACTGCCGTTAAGGGCTCAACAACAACATAAACGTTATTTCAATTTAATATTAAAGAAATCTATTTCTGATTCCGAAAATGAGAGCGTGAGTGCATTTCGATGTCACTTCATGTTGGTACAATAGAAACATTCTAAAAATACGCTCTACGTTATATTGCTCATACAACAGAATAACTAATTTCTTGTCTGTTTTTAACGGCTGTATACTGTGAGCCAAGAAGTTTGCATAGTAATACTGACTTCACTCACTGCTATATTTAATATTAATTAAGCTTTTAATTTATTTCATATAAAAATACAAATACAATTTTTATCAAAAGTAATTATTTGATTCACCAGTGGTATTTACAATATTACATTTATAATCACACTTAGTTACAAAGGTCTTATTACGAAATGCCTATTACCTTTTCATGTGAATACCGCATGCTATGTGTGTGAAATAGTAGTATTAAATAAGTATAACTTATAAAACGACTATTATGTTGTGTAATGAAATTAAGATATTTACAAAATGTACCAAACCAAATCAAGAATACACATTAATTAATTATTTACAATATATTTTTTTACATTTTTGCGAAACCTAGGCAACGAATCTCTGAATAGGTCTAAGCATTTAAAATCGTTTATAATTTTGTAAAATCGCGACACAGGTGAATTGATTCCCAAAATAGTTCTGCGAAAAGGTTTTTCAAATAAGTTCACATATTTACGTGGGCATCTCGAAACACTCTAAAATTAAACATAGACACAAGAAAGTTGTCATAAACGCTGTAAATACTTTTATATAAGAAATCCAATATGTCCCTTCGTTGTTCCAGAGTTTGTATATTAAAATATGTAAGTCTTTCAGTGTATGTTGCGAGTCGATTAGAAAGGAATTAGCGATGAAACGAGAATATGTCTCATCTGATATTAAGATGCGCCATAATCTGCTCTGACTTGATGATAGAAATGTCAAAGATGTGTTAGATTTGATTTCAATGGCATCTACACCCATGTCGGAAATACTTTTGCGTAACAGAATTATTTCTAACAACTACTGCATTTAGTTATATAGTCTTTGTAAAAATGGTTTATTCTGTCGCGAACGTGTCAAGAATATAATTGGATATCATAAAAGACATCGCAGAACTGACCCGTTTCTTAAATTAATTTACAAAGGCAAGTATATTACTGTATTAGATTCTGTTAAGTGTTTTATTGCTATATAGCTACATGAATTGACTATTTAATTTTAACATCCACTAATAGAAAATTAGCTACAGTGGGTCAATGATATTATAGTATTCAAAGAGGTAGATATGTCACTTGGGCGCCGAAAATCAATCCCCTAAATTGAGTCAATTGGTTTCTTTGGTCGTAGTCACTCTCTCGATACGAAAACGGTACACACGCGTTTATTGTTGACAGAATTGCTTACAATTTGATATAGGTACAGCATTAAAATGCCGTCTTGTGTTATGGGAAGATGCATTAATTACGAAAGTAAAAAAAATCATAGAATTACATACCACAGTTAAGAAATCATGAATTATAACATTTTATTTGATTTCATCAATGATACTTAAAAGTATAGATAGGTTACGTAGACAACATTCGGTGTTTGAAAATGATACACTAACGCACACATGAATAATTTAACATCGCAATAGCACACTACATTACAATTACGCGTCAAAGAAGAATAGTAAATGCAATTATCGCAAGCGAAAAAGAGATAACTCGAATTTGCTAATTGCTTCGTATTTGTATAGAGAAAATACAGTTAATTCATCAGATATGATTTTTTTCCGTACACCGTGATTTATGCCTAAATTACGATTCATTCATGAGTTCATATAGTAAAAGCTATAAAGTAGTAAAACTGCTTTGAAATTATGTAGATAATTTGTCATTGATTTTATAACAAAATAATTTAATATTGATTATAATAATATATAGCCACATTGATGATATTTATTATTTATATATAAAATAATTAAAAAACATACAGACACCAAAACAAAACCGAAAGGTAACTACAGTAAGGGTCACATTTTTACAATTTTACTAACAACGGCTCCCAAAAAGTTTTAAGATTACAATTATTATTTTTTGTATCTTATATTATTTATGAATGTCTTTTTGTTGAGGGTTTATTACAATAAGGTAATGGGAGAAGAAGAAAATGATTCATTGATTCTTCTGCAGTTAGCAAGGGATATACTGAAATAACTCCTACGTAAACAAATAGTACTCACTGTCTACATCCGCTACCTACCCTAAAACTTGTTTTAGTAGTTTGATAGTTCAGCTACCTATATACGCACTTGTTTATTAAAAATTATTACATTCAGTGCAACAATGACTTTTTACATCATTTCCTAAAATATTCTACCTCGATCATCCCGCAACAGACAGCATCAATATTTTGTCATTTCTGTACGTTAATCTATGATCGGCTTGGCGGCGATCGGCGTTGTCATGGCAATATATTTATTTTGTTAGAAAACCAATGCACGCCGCATTGGTTTTCTAGCAAGGTAGGCACTGTAGATCTAACTAGTCGTAGTTGAGCCTGTAGATTGCTTTCCGTAGGTATTTAGGAAAATTTATGAGTGGCGGTTCAATAGATTATTTATAAAATAACGGAACCAAATTAAACTAAATTACCTTTAACACTATATTTATTTAGGTTCATAACGAGCACTGTCTAACTGCCTATGTGTTATGCACGTCCCTGCACTCCACGGTAGTACTATGAAGTTAATGATTAAAGAAATAATATCAAAATGGATGCTGCCAGCTCCTCTGATCAGATACTAACAATCAAAAACCGTGCATCTCTTAATTAACCATTTGATAACTTTAGACCAGAAGTTAGACATCTTAATATGTTTGTAGGTACTCTGTTGCCAAATAATTGCTTGCTACATGTAAATGGAAAGTCCAATGACAGTGTAAAAGTAATAATTGAATTATTTGTGTAATATAAAATTAATATTTAAACAACTTCATTCATTTACTTAATTGAAATTATTGCGTAGCTCACCATTACTCTCATTTCCCTTGTCCTGCTCAAATTTTCATCACAAGACCAATATGTCAAGTAAATATGACTTAGTTCATTAATCATGCCTAGCGGTCAGCAGTGTTTTATGGCCGTAAATTAGGTCACCATTAAAATAGTTGAAATATTTAGTTTAAGCAATAAACGATACGATATATAATATTGCAATAAAAAAAAAGAAAATTGGCAGTTTTGACAGTGCACAGGAAGCCGTCTAGATTATGGGTACCACAACGACGCCTATTTCTGCCGTGAAGCAGTAATGTAAAAAACACAGTAGACATTACTGTGTTTCGATCTGAAGGGCGTCGTATCTAGTGAAATTACTCGGCAAATGAGACATAACATCTTTTGTATCAAGGTGATGAACGCAATTGAAGTGCCGCTCAGAATTTTTGGGTTTATCAAGAATCCTGAGCGGCACTAGATTATAATTTGTAGGGCGTATCAATTACCATCAGCTGAACGTCCTGCTCGTCTCGTTAGTATTATTATTATTTTCATATTAATCCCCTTATTTTCATAGGAAAAAAAAGTTGTAGAGACTGCCGATAGAAGTGAAAACCTAGAACATTTAGTATTAAATTTTAAATTTCATAATGTTTTAAAACATTTAAATTATAGTGTTCAATTTATGTTTAAAACCTATTTTCAATAATATTTCAACAATGCACTTTATATACATTGAACTTTTCACTAAATCCGTTCAATTTCACTTATAAGATATACACAGCACTAATATTGCACTATACGTCAGCTGTATAGCCACAGATATATAGAGATATAGGTACTGCTGTAAGCATTTCGGTGACGCTAACTCACGAGATTTCACGAATCCAAAAAGTGTGTAACTATATATATTTATGTTTTAGTTATTATTATTTATTTATCGCGTGCGCGATAAGATTTTCGCATACGAAAAATTTCTCAACGCGATAAAAGTAGTTTTCACTTCAAAAATTGTAAATAGTTGTTATTTATTTAATTTTGGCTTTATGATTTGTCATGAACTTTCTTTATCAAAATTAATGTCGCAACTTTTACAAATAATATCCCTCATAATATCTTCATGTTTTAAAAAGTTTTGTTTTAAAAATAGTAAGTTATTTCGTTATTATGTAAAGACCAGTCACTCATTAAAATTCCCAATAACAGAAGTCAAAAGGTACGATGCCGGTCAAAGTCGTATCGGTACGGAATTACTGCAGTCGGCTAGTGCGTTTCTTGCCAAATGGTTGTTTGTTAATCAACATGATAAATTTTCCATTTTTACGTGATGTTCGATTGTGAAATTCAGCAGCATGATTTTTTATTGAGAAAATAATGTTAAACATTTGTTTATGCTTAGATATTTTGTCAATACTATCGATAATATACGTGAAAGTCGACTGTTGTGATGGAGTTAACTTAACACTTGTTATTACTTTGACTGACCGCTGGTTGCAGAAAGCGTTCTTAAAGTTAATGTTTCATTAAAATATATACCCTCACTTTCTTTTTTATTTTTCAGTCAAGGATAGCATAACAAGGTTCTTTTCCTGGATTATTATAAAAGTCGGTTGTCATACCACTATTTAAAGAGGCAACAAAACAAATATAGATAATTACAGACCAATCATGCTGATACCAATACTTTCAAAATAATTGAGAAATGTATGGACACAAAAATACGTAAATACTGGTCCATTAATAATTAATTAGAAATTATCAAAACGGATTTCAGAAAAATAAATGCACGGCTGCATTTAATCTAATTGTCGAAATTATAACAAAAATTGAATTTAATAATGACGTAATTTTACTATTTTTCGATATGACAAAAGCATTTGACTTTGTTCCTCTTAATATGTTATTAGAAAAATGAATGTCGTCCTATCTTAGAAATAGATTACAGTGTGTTGAAATTAGTAAAGTAAATAATAAAAAAGAAATTATTAAATATAGATCATCGTACGAGAATACAAATCGTGGCGTACCACAAGGAAATGTGCTTGGACCTCTGCTATTTCTCCTATATATTAATGACTCCCACAGCGTAGTGTAATGTTTTCTGATGACATTTCAATTATTCTTACCTCTAAAAATAGTTCTAACATTGTTAAATTTGAATGTGACGTAAACAAAACAATTGATTTAGTAATAAATTGGATGACATGTGTAATTAATCAAAAACTAACTTTATTAGATTTAGAACACAAAATAAACCTGATCTAGATTTAAGCATAAACTTCAGAGGACACACAATTGAAGAAGTAGAAAGCAGTACATTCTTGGGTATAACAATTGATTCCTATTTAACTTGGACTAACCTGACTGACTGACAAGATTTGCAATAAACTCATAAAATTTCGTTACGTTCTTTCAAGTTTACACCAAACTGCATCTGTGGTGGTAGCTCTTTTAGCATATCATGGTTACGTAGCCTCTAATCTTAGATATGGTTCCCTATTATGGGGAGTATTAACTCATTTTCAAAGAGCTTTCGTAGCACAAAAACAATGTGTTCGGGCTGTATGAGGTAGCCCCCGTACGAATCCTGTAAACCACTATGTCGCAAGCTGAATATACTTACACTAACTGGCATGTATGTATTGAAAGCATGTAGGTATGTTCATCAAAAAACATAAAAATTTGTTTAAAACTGTGGGACAAGTTCATACGCGCTTCAACAGAAATTTTCATACATTGGTTTTGCATAGACCACAACGTACTTCATTGCGTCAACGTAATGCATACGGAATGTGTATTAAATTATTTAATAAAATACCCGACTGTGTACAAGAGTTATAGATGTTAGATTGATATTTAAATTTCATTATTTAAATAATTGTCAATCTCTGTTATATGCATGCTTTGTATAAAGCTGAATAGCATACTATAAACATTTGTATTGTACCATCTTGTAATGAAACCTTTTCAATGCAAATAAAGTTTATCTTATCTTATATTGTTATATAATAAAACACTAACTTCAAAGGATGCTTTGTACAACTAGCGGTATGGTTCTTAGTAAAAAAATGGAAGACTAATTATTATTATTAGTCTTTTATTATTATACTATAAATAATACTATGCCGGTTTAGTAATGCTGGTATGGAATGGATATAATAGTTAGAGTCGTTATAATTATGTAGGTATGCTGAAGTATATTGTCTTAAATATATCCTTGTCTTGTATCCGTAGTACAGGCTATGCCCACATTGGGGCATAATATAATTTGTGTAAAAGTGTGTCAATATTACAATTATAAATAACTCGGCATTATTAAAGAGTTTATCATGATTTGTTCTTTTTTTTCTAATGCAGCTTGAGGAAATTACTATCATTAATGACTTTACAAGCACCATCTAAATTAATGTATGCTTATTCTTTATAAATTGCATAAAGTCCACGTACACAATGGAAACGTCACAATAAAATGGATGCGACAGTCGACACAAGCCCCATAATAGCTCATTTTGTTGCCAAATGCTGCAATTACAACGAGAAATTCTACTGAAAGGATATGTCTGTCCCTAATGAAGACTAAAAATAATTGTAAGGTTTTTTTTATCGTTTGTTCAAACATTACGGTAGTTATAAAAATATTACCGTTGTATATAAACATTCATTTGTTTTTGTTCCTTTTTTGTAAAAGCTTAAATAACTAGGATGCCGCAATCGCTCGTCGTACCGCTTCAGTGCGGCGTATATTTGAGCGAAGCGAGGTTAACTAAGTCTGTGTACAAAGACAAAACACAATTGAATCAACAAAAACAATAAAATAATCTTTTGGGAATTGCCGCCATATTTAAACATGAGGAATTAGCGCCTTATTTGGTCACATGAGAAACTTGTGCTGATTTGCAAATTCAATAACTAAGAACCTGGCAGTCGAATCACTCTCGATTGATAGCAGTGTAAAGTGTTACAATTAATACTTCAGAATCATGTTTTAATCGAAAACACTACTCAATAAAGTTACTCGCAATGTCTTGACCTACTATCATCAACTTACGTTGCACAGCTTCTCGAATGATTTGAATATGAAAGAACGAATTTTACATAAGAGCTACGCTATCATCTTTCTTAATGTATAATATAAATCCAGTGTCCTGATGTTATTTGCAGTGAACTCCTAAACTAGTGAACGGATTTTAATGGGGATTACTTCATGAAGTGCGGGTTATCTTTTATTTTGAAGTCGATTAAAAAGAACGTCCTGAGAGAGAATCATATTTGAAAAAAAAAATTGATCTTCAATGTAAATTTTATACCTACTGTTAGGTATTTGGGTTTTATGCCTTCTGTGTCTTCTCAAAGTCATAGAGAATTTTGCATTTTAACATTTTTTTATTTGTGTTTTGTTTACTTACTTTATTAGTACCAACAAACAGTAACATAATAACATTTTACTATAACTTGCAATATAAGCCATATATTGTGAAAAAACTACATTAGTCATAGATACAATATATAAGAGAGATAAACACGTACATCTATATCTAACAATCAATTATTATATTTTTGACCATTGTCAAATTTTCAACATTAATTTGTAGAGGAAATTTAGTAGTAATGTTTTGTATGATGCACAATATATCTACATTGATATTGAGCAAAACTGCAAAGGAATGTATAACATAACAACCATTGAACGCGGTCTACGCTCGCGGCAACTACAAAGAGCACTTGGCCGGGTAATTACACCCTTTGTTTAAATGACAACAGTAATTGTCTTAAGTGTAAGAGTGAGTGCGGTTTTAAGGAATTTTTGTGACAATATTAGCAAAATTTTTGAGAAAATACATTATATTGACTATGATTCTAGACAATTAAATTATAAATGATTATTTAGATGTCTAAGAGTATTATTGCATGAAAGCCTCAACGAATATTTAAAAAATATATCCTTTCACAAGGCATAAAACGTAAAATGAAATATCACATGGAATTATATTGCATGAATTTATTTACTCATGTATTATGGAAACATTTCATAATAATATTAATTAAAATAAAATCGGCGTGCCCCCGCGCCGCCGCGGTATGTCTTAGATCGGCGCGATTTTGGCGCACGCGTAGTTGCCTGTCAATGCGAATTATTTTACGTGTATTAATATATTTCGTATAATTATGATGATTTGAGTGAATGTATAAGAAATCTATTGAAACAAGCTATAAGACCATGCAAAATAAACAATCTTATAAACCAAACTAGGGTCAGAACTTGGTGATATACACAATACAATACATTGCTCAACTGGTGTAAGAATAAACATCTAATAAATTTTGCTACTTACATACTGATATATTACTTATAAAGGTTAAAAGCTCCTACAAGTAACATTTAATTTTAAATAGTTTTATATGATTCAAAGTTACTATTACATTAGGTCAATGATGAAATAAAAAAGAATGAACAATTTATTTTTACTTGCAAAATGAAAAAGTTGCCGTAAAATATAAGGGAGGATTACCTACGTGAAGCGCATGCTAAGAAAAATGAAATCTTTATTGTAAATAGTATGTTCTGTAGCCCTTTTCTTATTTATAGCCCTTGATTTGCCTTTACTTGTTGGTAGATTATGCAAAGTTTACCAAACCCTTAAAGTTGTTTCTTTTTTCAATAATTGACAAGATTATGACAATAGAGAACGAGATATTCATTCCGTATTATAAGTTTTAGTATTGATTATTTTCTTTATTATTAATATTTTGCAGATAGTTAAGATCGATTTATATCGCTCCTTTTCAACGTAATTTTGTATTGAGTTGCAGTAGATAGTTAAACAAATTTAATTTCTACCAAAAATATGCCATATGAGCCACAACCCGAGAGGTGAACAAGCATACCAAGATTTACGGATCATGTAGCATGCGGATGGTTGGCTTAGTTGGAAGAGCTCTGCGACTTTAATCAAGAGTAGTGGGTCCGAATTCCGAATAACAAACTAAAGTAGTTAGTTGTATAAATGTGATATACAATGCATTTACAATTAATATGAGTATCACCAAATAATTTCACTTTATTTTTCGAAAGTTATCACGGTGCGAACACATATTACAGTTTTGGCAGATAAAAGCAATCAACCACACCTGAGTCCGTTTTTTATTACTCATGTGCCAATATTTTCTGCAAAATATGAAAATTTA
>CATIXN010002390.1:0-10292 GCA_949711725.1 Leptidea reali
TTACTCTTTTTATTTTCCTATGTACGTTGAAATGAACATACACACATCAACTCTATGTAAGATAATTCTAAAATTAAATCATTTATTACTATAACTTCACATCTCAAAAACAATTTGGAATACAAAAATTAGTTGCATGCATCAATGAATCTCTTTGGTTGCCGCTTTCAAAACTTAAAATAAACAAAGAAAAAAAACAAATGAAGCAATAAAAATGCTCGGGATTGCGAATTTGAGCATTGAAAAGTTAATTCTTGTTACAATTTAACAGCACAAAGATCCATTGATTTGAATAATGTTGTTTGAATTGTTTATTTTAAGTTAAGGCCTGTTATTTTTTTTTTATACAAGAGAAGAAATGATTAGAGCTGTGGGCATGAAGAGGCGAACGCCAACGGGGCTTTACGAACCAGCCAAAACGTAATCTCCGGGTTATGGACACGCTATCGTGTCATGGGAGATGTCACGGATCGGCGTTTGGGCAGAAGTCATATCATAACTCCCAGACAGGATTGTTTTCTTGATAACATAGCCAGAAAAGAACCTAACATTACGGCCAAGCAAATAGTGAGAAGACAACATACCGAGCACCAGTTATTAGCCAGAGATCAAACTGTACGGAGAAGATTGCATGAAGGCGGTGTCCATTTTCGCCGACCACACGTCGGTTTGTATTTCATCTAGATTCACGAAGAGTAAGACCTTGGCTCCAGGCAGACAAAATTACTGTCACTATTAGTAATACCATCCAATAAATACAATGATTAATTTACTATAACAAGTCGACCTGGCACCACTAGCAGCACGACGAACTAAGGCTAGGGTTACTATGGATGCGAGTTCTGACGAAAATTTGTTCTGACGAGTTCTGACGGATTCGTCAGAAGAAACAAACGCCTGGTATCCAATGACAGTGTTTACACTGGCAACGACGAACGCGTCAGAACATGCACGACGTCGTCAGAACCACTCGAGCGTTCAAACGAGTTTGATTTTTTCGCACGACCTGCGTCTGCGAATTTCGAGTGATTTGGTTTCCACCATGAATAACGATAAATTGATCAGTCTCGTGTACGAGAACAGGTGTTTGTGGGATATGAGAGACAAAAATTATCACAACAGAGATATTTCTCGGTAAAAGTGGGAGAAAGTTGCTACAGAACTCAACAGTAAGTACAATTTTTTATTTTGATGTGGGGTTTACATTAATTAGGTACATGAGCAATTAGAATTAATGTTTACATTTTATCTATCAAGAACATGACTTGTAGAGCTATAGTTTATTACAGTAGGTTGTATTGAAACGGAATTTCACCTGCTGGACTAACAAAATAATTTTTCAAGGTTTCTCTAGTCTCATTCGCGCTCCTTCTGTAGTGATTATATCTCCGTTAAACTGGCACATTGTGTAGGGACTCAAAGTCTACCTCGGGAATATCAACGGAAGTAAGACCTTCTTTATGGATGTCAAATCATATTCATCAAATTCGTTCATCTTCGCTGGACGGCAGAAACGAACTGACTATCAGAATAACAGAAAACGCGCACAGTGTAAACGCCTTGTTCTGACGAGGATTTCGGACGTACTCGTCGGAACAAATTTTCGTCAGAACTCGCATCCATAATAACCCTAGCCTATATATTCTCAACTGTCTCAGTTCTGACGAAAATTTGTACCCATAGAATGTGTTGAGTTCAATTCTTTATGACTTTTTTCCCATTTCTTTCTCAGTATTTTATATTTTTTGTGGGCAACACCCCACGTCGTAGTCCAATTGTATATGTAACATGACCTATAGGAGTAAGTACCTATTTAAGTTAATATTTTAGCAAAATACACTGGCCTGCAAAAGGAAGTATCACAATTTTCAATTTAAATTTTTTCTTAACTATTGAAGGTAGAGATTTAAGATTAAAAACGTTGCAAATTTTATAGGCTTTAATTCTTAGAAACTAAAATTATACATTAGTAACATTTTTAACTTAAAAAAGATAAAACAATGAAAGTAGACATTTTTAGTTTAGTGTAAAAAAATTCAACTAAAATGTATTACATGTTATTTACTTTTTAATAACTGGTATTGCCTCCTCGAGCTCTGATTACAGCTTCGAGCCGGTTTGGCATACTGAACACTAGGTTTCGGAGCCGATGTTGGGGAATATTCTCCCATTTTTCTACCAGGGCCTGCTTTAGTGCCCTGAGGGTAGTAGGTGGCCCCAGGCGTGTTCAATCGGGTTGAGATCAGGACTTCTTGATGGCCAAGCCATCACGCTGATACCGACCTCCTGAATATACTCTTGTACGATATGAGCCGTGTGTGGCTGAGCATTATCATGCATCAGCATCGATCCATCACCCATATTTGCTAAATACGGCCCTGCATACTCATTGAGAATCTCGTGAGCATATCTTTGCCCAGTGAGGGTGCCATTTTCTATGGCTACTAGCTCTGTGCGACCTTCTGAAGATATGCCAGCCCATACATGTACACTGCCTCCAACGTATTGGACTCTTTTTGAGATGCAGGCTTGAAGGTATCGCTCACCAGGTCGCCTGTAAACACTTCGCCTTCCATCAGAAGTGTAAAGGGAGAATCGAGACTCATCTGCAAACAAAATTCTTGACCATTCTTCTTCATCCCACTGTATGTGTTCACGGGCGTATCGTAGTCTCGCTACTCGATGGTGTCTCTCGAGTTTTGGGCCACTCGCTGGTCTTCAGGGTTTCAAATTTGCTTCAGCAAGTCTTCTTCTCTCGGGCACTGGTACACCTGGGTCTGCCATTACAAGGTCTCCTCAGATGGTGTCCAGTCTCTTCGTACCTTCGCTTTACCTTCTGGACCGTTCGTACCGTCACACCCACCATTCTTGCAGTGCGACGCATACTGATGCCTAGTTCCAGAAAAGCCATGATCCTAGCATATTCTTCAACTGAAAGAGGCATGATAAATAAATGTTATGTGCTTTTTAGCATAAATTTTTAAAACAAGACCCATCGATCTTGAAAAAAATTTAAAATAGAAAGAAAAATGTGAATGGTAAAATTGTAATTCGGAAACGTCCACTTTGAAGAAGGAATGGTTTTGTTTTTAAAGTTTTTTTTCAGCCAATTCTTAAAATAATGTTACCGACTATAAAGTTTTTATGTGCAAAATTAAATTCTCTTTGGAGTCCTTCTTATTTCGAAAGTATATCTTGTGTACTTAAAACGTTATCCCAATTTTAAAAGTGTGATACTTACTTTTGAAGGCCAGTGTATATGAGCAATTAGCTGACAAATATATTTTATAGAAGCTATCGTACTGTCGTTTTCGTAAATAGTTACCTAGTTCATGTTCTCATATAGCAGAGAAATATTCATTCGTCAATTGTTGGCACAACAGCTAGTAAATGATGTTGGCACGAGTATGATGTGAACTTTGCTGGAACACCTCGTAAGCTGTGTTCTTCTCAAGTTATAATGAGGAAGAACAGAAAATGGTACTGTAACGACACGTGAGCGAGACGGGGACGAGCTACGAGTGACGGATTGCGGTGAGTTCTAAATATACCACGTGACAGGTCTTTGTTGTGAGGAGCCGCGCGGCGCGGCATAGGACGACGAACTGGGAATTAACATCGTGACAGATTTATAGAGCACCCGCCTCCGCCCGCGGTTTACAAACTTGTCGTTGACCTGAAGTCTTTTATGGCTCTGTCGTACGTCAGACTACTGTACTGCAGATCATCTGAATGATGAGGCATCCTGGAACTAATAATGATATTATAGTATATTAATTAACATTGGGGACTACATGATTTTCCTTGCAAAAAATAACCGCATTTCATCCCAGGGTACTCAAGGCACAACCTTAAAAGCTTATGCTTAGGCCCTGTGTGTCCAGATCTGAGGTGTCCAGAAGATCAAACAGTAAAGGTGTATAACATTCTACGTCTAGGATTCGCGTCGGCGCAGTAACCAATTGAGTCCACAGTCCGTTCAATGTACCCTACGATATTATGATACGCTTGGGTGTTGAGAGGCGAGAAACTATGGGCGGCGGTGATCACTCACCACCGAGTGATCCCCCTTGTTTTCTTCTATACAAAAACATACTCGATGAATTCCCATGAGTCAGCGGGTCGGCGGCGGTCGGTCAAACGGCCGCGGTTCCCACCAGCCTCACTTAAATTGCATTTCGCTGTCGCGATATACAATTAGAGATTATATTTTAAGAATTGTTCGCACAACAACTAATTAATGCACTCAACGATGCTTTATTTTTCTCCCTAGCGATTAAACTGTTGGTCGATTTAAGATAATTAAATATAAGCTGAGTTGACACGACGCTGGTGTGCGGAGTTGTGTCACCAGCACCAGTACCAGTACCAGTGGGAGGCTCCTTTGCACAGGATGCCGGCTGGATTATGGGAACCACAACGGCGCCTATTTCAGCCTTGAAGCAGTAATGTGTAAACATTACTGTGTTTCGGTCTAAAGGGCGCCGTAGCTAGTGAAATTACTGGGCAAATGAGACTTAACATCTTATGTCTCAAGGTGACGAGCGCAATTCTAGTGCCGCTCAGAATTTTTGGGTTTCTCAAGAATCCTGAGTGGCACTGCATTGTAATGGGGAGGGCGTATCAATTACCATCAGCTAAACGTCCTGCTCGTCTCGTCCCTTATTTACCGATATAAAATAATAATAATAATAATATAAGTACAGTATGACAAGTGCTGATCGTTCGTTGACCTCGGTTATAACTTAAATAAAATTCAATCAAAGGGGCTGCTGACACCAACTGATTTAAAATAATATTAAATACGTGAGGAATGTGTAATATATAGATAATGTGTTGACCCTACCCGCAGCCCAAAGCCCACATAAACTGTCACATCGAGCCGTGCACACTACCTTCGTTTTACCCCCCTATGGAGGGAGCATCATTTAAAACTTGGTCTCATATACACTATCAAGCGATCCTCACTTCAAACGATATTTGTCAAACACTCGGCGAGTTAATTGAGAGCATTCAACGGCAGCCAACCGCGGCATTCCGACATTCCGCTCGTTCGAACAGCGCGGCCTCCGCTCAAGGACACCGCCATATTGGCCGCGGTGGGCGGAAACCTTCCGCTGAAGTGTCCACGGGCTGCTGACTGCTGGACCTATATAGGTATGTTTAAATCTCACACAGTTACCGGGTGTCGCTACACTGCGGCTCGTCTGTATATAGATTAATAATAACATGCCCATGAGTACGTTGTTGTGTAAATATTTCAAAACAATCGGTGGAGAATTTTGGGATATAGCCATTAAAATTATGTACAAATTTACTTATCATAGCAATTTACAATTAAGCCTTATAAATGTAGGTCTCAGAAACTTCTACAACCCTATCTATCTACGTGTTGAGGGATAAACAAGTGTTTTCCCTGATAGGTTTAAACTTTCATCCGGAAAGCCTGTTGATAAAAAATGTGATAAAAATGATATAAAAAAACCATTGCCCCATAACGCAAATACCAAGGTTTTCCAAAATCTTACAGAAAATAATGCACAGTAAAATATATAATAGCATTATATCATCTTATCATTTACTGAAAAATTAAGTATGGTTTTATAAGTAATAGTAATACTACCTTAGCTTATTAATAAAATTATCACGGAATGTGTAAATAACAATTTTAATGTCATAGGAATCCTTCTTGACGTGACTAGAGCATTTGACCTAGTCTGCCATTATCTCTTTTAGGTAAACTTGAAAAATATGGAGGAAAATGTCTTGAGTGGCTAAAATGTTATTTTAATAAAATAATGCAATATGTAGAAATTCTTAAAACAATTAATTCATATTGTATTGCTTATTGCTCTGTTTATAAAGTCCAACATCCGTATGATATACAACAGGACAGTGTACTGGGCCCCTTATTATCCTACTCCTTTACATAAATGACCTACCGGACGTTATTAATGAACATATAATGTATGCGGTTGACACGTCTATCCTAGTAAAAAGTAAAAATAAATAAATTATTATATTTGAAGCAAAAGAAGCATTGCCTAATACAATAGAATGGTTGGAACTAAATAAACTCTCTGTAAATATGCAGAAAACCAAATTTATCAAATTTTTATGATATAATAATATGTTAACAGATTTTAAAATAAAATGTAAGGAATCTGTTAATGAAGAAGTAGAATCTACATCCTCTCTTGGTTTCATAATTGAACGACATTGCTATTAGAAATACCCATGTTGAAAATCTGTGTAGCAAATTGGATAAGTTTGTTTAGGTCCTCAGATGGCTCCGTCAAACTTCAGATATGAAAACAGCATTAATTTAAACAGCCTACCAAGGGTATATTTTATCGCTGTTAAGGTATGGAATTATCCTGAGGGGAAACTCAAGAAATTAAGTTGTAGAATAAGACGCAATCATTTTTATTTTACTTTTGAGCGCATATTTTATTGTATTGGAAAAGGTTTTTTTGAAGTCGGTTGTTTTTTTGTATTTTTTTATGTCAATCGACAAAGGCCTCCTCCAAGGTTTTCGATTCTTTTCGATTTTGCGTTATTCTAGTTCACTGTGGTTTTACTATTTGTTTTAATCCATCCTAGATATCATATAATACTCGTAGCATAGCAAACTCGTTTTTTGTAAACCGACATAGTGACAAAAATATATAATAGTACAAGTACACTTTAGCAAAGGTTAGGCAGGCGTACCCACCTATAGGCTTCCACCGAGGGAACTCATGCAGGCCAGACCTCGCTCACGTAACTAATAAAAGCATTCGTAAAATATTATCTAAGCAAGTTATTGTAGCGAAAGTTCCTGTAGTCGTTGAACAAGTAAACAAGTTATCAATGAAAACACAACCCACAGAAGATTCAAATAAATTTATATTAAGATACCCACAAACAATCATTGTTTTGTTGGAAGTCTTGACAATACCGCTTCCAATTTTATATTAAATTGGTCATCTGATGCAGTGCGGGAGGGTCAGATTTGAACCATTATGTTATTATTTACTAAGGCTGTATTTAGTGCTCGACCAACGATCAGCGCTGACCGTCGCGTCGGTCGAGGACTAAATACAGCCATATATATGGTTCAAGTTCTATACAAATTCTGTTCAAGCTATCTCATTTACTTGTTCTACAAAGAGATTAACTGCATCAATCCTATTTGACCCTCAATGTATGGCAGTGTTGATTACTACTACTACTTTGTGTTCTTTTTTTTTTATGGGAAAGGCGGACAAACGAGCATACCTGATGTTAATTGATCACCACCACCCACATTACCTTGCAACACCAGAAGAATCACAGGTGCATTGACGGCGTTTTTAAAGGTGTACGCGCTATTTTGAATTGGAAAAACCACAAAAAAACAGTTTTAATCTTAGTTTGGAAGAAAGTTGCTGGAAAATCGCACTGTAGGTGAACGCCACTCAAACATTTGGATGGTAATATAATTTGTGGCATGTCGGGCGATAGTGGAACTCGGCTTTGCCTTGCAGATGACCGCGGAATTGGTATTCGCTCGAGATTTAATTATCATTTTTCTGTCTGAACTGTACTTCAGGCATAAAGTACAGACATCGCGCGAACGGCGTCGAATTGGAGGCAATTAGAGTGCACAGAAGATCGGCATTCTTTTTTGCCATGCCAGGGTGTCATTTCTCATGCATCAAGCACTGGGATCATACGAAAGGAATCAAACCAGGCCCTAATAGTAGAAAGCAATAAAGGAACATAACCTATCCCAACGTGTATCTGTGTGTTCAATTAAAACTTGAGAACAATTGCAATGAAAATTTTGCACACATATTATATAGGGCGACACGATAACTCCGACGAAAATCGTAAGTGCCGGATAGGTGGCGCTGTTCTGTTTACTTTTTGTATACTTGTATGTGACGGCATTGGAACACATTGGAAGGTAAAGTGAAGGATCGGGCGGGCCAGTTAACAATAAACAAACAGAAATACACGCGTAATGAATACATGCAATAGTGAATCTCATAAGAGCACCCCTCGCGCTCACATCACTACCAGTCACCAGGCACCAGGCGGCCGCGGTATTCTGTTTGTGTGTCTGTCGAGTAACGGCAGGGGTGAAACGCACTCGTCTGACTCAATAAGCACATTCCACTTGCACTGAGTCGAATTAAAAATCAAATAATGTTGTGTGGAGCGAATTAGTTCGGCAGGACCCTTGGCAGGGTGGGAAGTAGGCTGGCGGCGGGGCAGTGAGGGGTAATCGCTTGTTTTATTTGATTGTCTGTGTAATCCGAGCCGGGGCCGGGTTCATCGCGTTCAGATCAATTAACATAGACGGAGCGGAACGTGTCCACGAGCCGCGGCCGGTGCTGAAGCTGAGATGTGCGGTGCGGAACCGGGCACGCGCACCGCATATGGTGCTACTTGCGATCTCTACACACTCCGCACCCGGCTTCGCCCGGGATTGTTATTTTTTTATGAACTTAAAGGACGAGACGAGCAGGATGTTCAGTTGATGGTATTTGATACGCCATGCCCATTACAATGCAGTGCCGCGCAGGATTCTTGAAAAACCAAAAATTCTGAGCGGCACTACAATAATTGCGCTCGTCACCTTGAGACATAAGATGTCAAGTCTCATTTAGTAATTCACTAGCTACGGCGCCCTTCACCGAAACAAAGTAATGTTTACACATTTTTGCTTCACGGTAGAAATAGGTGTCGTTGTGGTACCCATAATCTGGCCGGCATCCTGTGCAAAGGAGCCTCCCACTGGTAGTTCTACAGATTTAAGCCTCTGTAACCTTTAAAAATAGTACACAATTCCTAGGAGGGTGTAATTTGTAAGCACGAGACGTAGTCGACGGCCTCAATGCACCCTAGTAGTTTTTATCGCACTCATTCCGGAGAGAGGGGTATTTATTTGCCTAACAATTTATTCAATAAATATGAAATAACTTACAATAATAATGTTAAACAATATCAAGACGCAGAACTAAGAGATAACTTGAATCGAATGGATCTATTTTTTATTCAATCTAGTGGTAAATTTGTAAAACAAATCGAATCGGAAGCGATAGTAGACAAGATCACTCATTAGATTAGACTAGTGTTCAAATTATTAATATTAAGCTTCCTTTAAGTGATCTGTAAGCTCATAATAAAGTAGACTCAGGATCATACCATCACCGGCGTCTCCCCTCGGTATGTTTATTAATGAGTCATGTGAAACAGCAATAAAGTTGAAAGGCTCCCCGGCATCAAATATGTGCTGCAATATCGACAATAAGTGGCGCGGATAATCTAATATGTCTCGGCGAACAATGGCGAAGTGCAGGTGGCCGGCAGACGCAGGAGACCGGAGACCGGGTCAGGGGCCGCGGCTAATGAAAAGTTTAATATCGCGCGCACGTGCCACCCCGCGCTCGCACCGCACCGGCTATGCACAATTTATTGAGAGTAATTTCGCATGTCGTAAAGCGTATTAATATTGTCGCGGCGTGAAGCGTCGTGGCCCGTACTGCGCACGGACGCTCCAATCTTCAGCCTATCTTATCCCCCTTATCCATAATGGTCCGCTAACTTTAAACAGCCGCTTAGGAGTGTTTTTCTCATTCCGACTTAGGTCAATAGTAGAAGACACAGTGAGAATTAGCAATGATTTAAGTTAGCAGACTATTATGAATAAGGAGGTATATATATTTAGATGGATATTATATACAACGTTTGATCCTTATCAGTAACAGAGTCCATTGGTGCAATAATAAAGGGTGTATTTTTTTTTTGACAAATCATTCGAGTCGATTTCTGTCAAAATTTCAAGGAATTTTAAAAGAGTAATTTTTTTTTTTATTTTTTTTGTAAACAAACAGCTATATATTATACATAGTTTTAGCGTTAATTTAGAAAAATACAATAAGCCAGCAAAGTTTTCACAAACGTGTAGATTCATAATTGCTAGATTAATTATTACTCGATCGGGTACAACTAGGCTCGCATACAACACTAAAGTTATAGATAAAAGTAAGGGTTGCAGCTGCAATCAGGGAACGAGTTAGACACATTTCCTGATCTCAGATACAAACCTCCCGTACTTATGAAAGAAAATATCAATTTGTTGGTATTTATTGTTATAGGATAGGTTTTATTTCGATATGGGACCCAAAATTATTTTTATTTCCAATATTTGTTTTGTTTGGACATATTTTCTATGAGAGAATTTAGTGACGCACGCTTTGACAGTTCTGCTGTGATACAATTTCATTAAAACAACAGGAAGCATTTTTGCCGAAATAATTCTT
>CATIXN010002391.1:0-10291 GCA_949711725.1 Leptidea reali
GAGGTTCTTTTCTCATCATATACAATACGTCTATGTGTAACTTTAAACATCAGAGATGTGTTATCTGCAAACAGTAGATAGGTACTATTATACTATCATGATTATTTCCTAATATTGAGCCTTTGGGCACCCACATTGTAACAAGTGAACCAGATGATAATTTATTATTTATATACTCTCTGAATTCTACACAGCAGTAGGGTGTTATAAAATACAGAGCGATACAACGGATTCCGTAATGGTGTAGTTTCCTCAGTAACGTCTGATACTGGACGCAATCAAAAGATAAGTTACAAAACAATCATTAGCCTCATTGCTTTGGATGAAGTAAGTTGAAAATGTTTTGATGTTCTGATTTAAACAAAGAAGTAATTTTACTGTGCTTGATAAACCATAGCAATTAACATGGTAACCAAAGAAAAACGGAAGATGACCACGAATTTAAAGTTGAGTGGACCGAGAATTTTGCGTTTATTATGGCCAGGACAACACCACTATCAATACAATTCTGGAAAATTATAGTTAGTCCGAAGGCGACTGAATCTATTAAATTTTAATAGCATAAACAGATCAGACAAATCTTCAGATTATAAGCATTTAACAAATTATATTAAACTTTGATGATATTATCAATACTGTTTACGTAATAAAATTTAAAGTCAATATTGCAACTGGTAACATTTTCTTTTAACAAGGATTTTGCAATGAGGGTGGAAGAGCTAAGAGTGTGGTAGAGTTAAATCTACTGGTAACGCGTGAAATATTTTTCAAATTCCTAAGCAACTTCTAAGTCTGCTCTATACATTTATCTGTTTATTTATTTATATTAAGTTTATAGTTTTGATCTTTAGAATTAAATTTTCCAGTCTCAGCATTTCTAAATTTCCAAATAGCTTTAACTATGTCAGTGCTATTTTTTAATTACTTATATAATAAGTAAACATTTTTCAGTCTTGCAATAATTAAAAAAATGAGTAGGTTTTGACATAACTTTGAAATTCTTCAGACTCAAAGACTTCCTGTTTCTGAGTACAAATCATACAGTTTTTGCCTACTTCTGTGAATCCGTACAGTAGGCCAATCACTATATACAGGGCAGCCAGAAAGTGACATTTTTTTATTTTAAAATACAGTCAAATTCTTTGCAATAAGTAAGTCAAAAATATTTTTTACATAATATTTGGATTAGGTTCTAAAAAAGAATCATCTTTATTAAGTTTGACTTCAATCAATCTACGCGGTCTACAGTAACTGGTCTATTTACGATTTTATCTTTTTATCAATTTCATTTTACAATATTTAAAACATGATAACTGTCCCCATTGATCTGATTCTAACTGTAGTAGTTTTCCGCATTTTCATGCGAAAGTTCACGGGTTTGATTTATGCCTAGGAATAATAATTTTGTGAAAAAAACAGATGAGAAAATAAGAAAGAACTGCATCATTCTTTATCAAAATAGGGCCCGAGAGTTCTTTAAGTACCTTTATTTCGCTATCCCTCATAGTTTCGGATATCCACCCACGCTCACTTGTGAACTATGCATCTCAGCATGTAAACTATTGTTCCTGAAACTACTATCACAGAAAAGAGAGCGCATCAGCTTTCCGGAGGAACGACTCGCATTAACGTTCTTAGATGTTGTAGATAATAGTCTCATCCTGGTACTTACTAAAATTACTTTAATTTTGTTTCTAGATCACAAAGGTGAGCTACAGTTCATCAAGGGTTATAAAATCAAGCTAAAAAATGTTCAGACTCATATGTTTATCTGCGAGGTAAGCATTCTGGTATAATCGTATGCACACTACCAGTTGAAATCTTTATATATTTTTAACCATTTGTTCGATCACTACCGTTGTTCGTCGACCCGAAGTCAATCTTTGATGGATGCTCTTCCACGTTTCAAATCGGTGCACCAATGTACTGTGGAACTGTGGAATAAAGTGAATAATTACTTTACTTTACTGGTTCGAAACACTTTGTACCTCATCCTCAATATTTACTGAAGATACTTCCTACTAGGATGACATATTGGTAATAGATATTTAAGCACTACTATTCAATAGTGAGCTAAATATATTGTAATAAAAAATTATGTGTAAAATAAAATAATTATTATAGTACGAAAGTTCACAGTACTTTATTATCATGAAATAATAATGAGGCATTACATTAATCACTTGTGTGTTTTTTTATCCATTCGTGTACATCTTTATTGCTTAATTTGGTCATTATCTCAGGGTAGTTGGCCTTCGCGCAGTACTTACCAGCAGTTATCAAACAACATTGTTTTTAAGTATTGAGGAATTCAATAGGTCCACCAGAATCCCCCTGTAGAATAACAAAAATTAGAATATAATATTCGTTATCAGAAATTGTATACATAATTCATCATTCATTTCAGCCGGAAGACGCCCACTGCTGGACAAAGGCTTCACCAAAAGATCACCATTATTATCATTATTAAATAAAAATATATATTTTTTATTTGGAACAATTTAACAAAGCTAAAAGAAACAAGTAAAAACGATGATAGCTGCAAAAGTATAAACTGCAACGCACCTAAGAACGTCCTTCTCCGGATACAATAAGGAATGATGTTCCATACACAAAGATCTAAACAGTAAACAGAGTTAGACAATTGACAGAAAGGAAGAAAAAATTAAAAAGTAGAACGGAAGGCCTACCTTCAACTTTTAATTAGCGATGCGATTCCGATGCAATTTAGTTTAGGTACCTAAACTGAAACGCTAAAATTCGTACCTTTGTGCCTTTTACTGAATCGCTAATGAATTCTTCATAAGAAATCCAAACGCGACATAAATAAATATATCAAACACCCAATGACGTACTTTTCATACATATGGACATATCATTCGTAGTCTGATAATGGAACTTGGATGGAACTTGGAACTTGGATGGATATTTTATTTATAATAAGATTGATATGTAAAAGCAGAAGTAATTTAATGAAACGAATATTTTTTCATAAATATGGTACAATATTATTGACAAGTCCCCAGACAAGACCCGCTTGTCAAAATGGGACAGATGAAAGAACACAGTCAGAAATGAAAAAAATAGAGGCGCTCTTTTAAACCGACTTCAAAAGCGGAGGAGGTTCTCGACTGAGTGATCCAACTTTGATAATTCGTTTTATTTGAAAGCTGGTGCTTCCCGTGTGGTAATTTGGCCCAGATCTGACAATGGCAACCATAAGAAAAACATAAAAGTCTTAAATGTGATATAAGTATGTGCGCAACATATTTATGCTTAACTCAATATCGCGCCAGCCGATTTCGACAATTCTATTGGAAATAACTATTTTTATAGGAAAGGATATACTTTAAAGGTAGTTTGGTGATAGTTGTGTGTAATAGTGACAAAGTAACGGAAGTCTTCAAATCTTAGGAGAAAATTAACGATACTAGGCCGAATCTTTTTTATGCTTTCCGGATATTTGAGTCACCTACCGTAAGGTCGTTATGGTCAAGTAGCTGTCGTAGTCGAATATGATGATGATCAATGGAACTCCGTAAAGGTTTACAGTAAGGGTGCGATCTGTGGCAGAATTTCTGTCTTTAATAAAATTGCAATGCACTAACGTTCGTTGCTGCATTACAAAATTTTGTAGATCTACACCAATTTAGACATATTATTAGTTAGTGTAGTTCAGATTCTAAAAATCTAAAAATATAAAAAAGATTATCAAGAAAAAACAACACACTTCAAAAACACTATTCCAAAACAATAGATGTATTGTTTTGGAATAGTGTGATGGCCACGGAATTGGCAATTGCTCGAGATTTCGAGACCCAGTATTCCGATACTAGGCGAGGTTTTAAGGGAAGTGTTGTCGCAGAGCGGTGATACGACAAATGGGGTTTTTTTTAGCGCAAACTTGAGTCTTCGGGGGGTTAAATTGGACAAGGTTAAATTTTCCCCATTCCGCGACCTTTTCAAGAGAGGACTCGATAGAAGACACAAGTTTCTCCCGGCACTGGTCGACGATTTCCCGTGAGAGACCTGCATGGCCCGTTTATACGGCATACGTGCTGTCGTCTGCATAGCAATGAATGTTGGAGGTGTCCAACATATCATTGATATGCAGAAGAAACAGCGTGGGAGACAGCACACAGCCTTGGGGCACTCCAGCATTCACGGGCTTCGAGTTCGAGCAATATCCGTCGACAACGACCTGTATGCTGCGCCCAGTGAGGAAGCTGGAGGTCCACTTGCACAAGCTTTCGGGAAGCCCAAATGATGGAAGTTTTAAGAGGAGCGCCTTGTCCCATACACGATCAAAGGCGTTCGCTATATCCAGGCTAACTGCCACGCCTTCCCCCTTGCTTTCAATAGCCGCAGCCCATCTATGTGTTAGGTATACTAGAAGATCACCTGCCGAGCGACCATAGCGAAAACCGTATTGTCCGTCGTTGATCAACTAGTGACCCTCTAGATATACCAAGAGTTGACGGCTACTTCTGCTCTTCATGATTTTGTAGAGCGGGGAGGTAATAGCAATGGGCCTGTAGTTTGCCGGATCCAAACTGTCTCCTTTTTTTGGGATCGGATGGACAACCTGGTAAACATCGGGATGTGTAGTTAGCAGAAGATCCAATAAGGACGACATATGGCTATCCACATCCGGGAGCCGCGTTGGTGACTCAACCAATTGGGACAGATCATACGCCAATGCAAAATTATGAGATGATCGGGTGGCCACCGGTCCTCAACACTAACCTATGCGAAACATCCGCTACTTCACGCCGGTATTCTGTGCGAGTGTGGTAATTAACCCGGACGAGTCTGGCCCGATTGTGCTGACGTCAAAACACGGCAGCGTGACTCTCCCACTTCTAAAAAGCCCTTAGTCGCCTCTTACGACACCCATGGGCCTGGGACTCCCCTATTTTTTTACGCCCCGGGGAAAGTACAGGGTAGTTTTATGTTTATTGTGTAACATGGTTTGCCAACGACGACAGATCGCCGTGAGAGTATGTGAAGCTATTTACCGATATTTTTCCAAATCCCATGACTGTAACCTTCGTGCCTGCAGGAATTTTTTCATCGGCTCCTATCAAATCAATAGGTTGTGCTGAGTTTCCCATTTTAATATCCTTGTCTAATGCTATTATCGCTAAGTCGTAGCTCCCTGTATTCATTGAAAATTTCTCATATAATTTATATTTGCCACTTATAAATCGTTTATCCTGTAAAATATAAATTATGAGAAACTTAGCTTTGATTCTCTTTGAGGATATAAAACCTTTAATTACATACTTATAGTGAACTAATTGGCTTGTATAAAACGATCGTCAATGCAAGATAAGTATTAGTATAATTGTTTGCTGTTCGAACAATTATTTTTAAAAAACGTTTGTGTGGTAAAGGTTACTATAACATAAATGACTTTCTTATTTATACCACAGATTGGCAATGGACCGACCGCCCTCAGGCTATTAAATAATAAGTTTAATTATACAATTTTACTTTGTAAACATATTTTTTGAAGACAAAAAAAGCCCGCTGAGTTTGTTGCGCCCATTCTTCTCAGGCCTGAGGCATTCATTTTGGAATGGGTGGTAGTTTTTTTTTACTTTCAATAAGTGATGTCACATTTTGAATAAAAATATTTGAATTTGAACAAATCGTTCTTCTTTGCTAGTAATTATTTTTGTAAACAGAGTTGTTAACAAAAAATATGTTTTCTTTCTTGTTAACTAACGAGACTATATTGTCATGTTACCACTATGGACGAGAATATTCGATATTTATTCTTCCTTGTATCAATAGAAGCACCCTTGGTCTATTGGTACTGGCTACTGAGCTATGCAATGAGTACCCCATGTGGTAGGTATTTCTCTCTTTGCAGTCAGTTTAGTAATCACAGCCTTGATCGCGCAGATTACGTATGATTGAATTATCTTTGTTATTTTTGAATCGATAGGAATAAACATTTTTTGCTTAGGATGCATATAATAATATAAATTGTTTAACTGAAAAATATTACATGTAAAAGGCTCGCTGACTAATTTAATAAACTGATTTGCAAAAAAACGGGCGGTTTTTATTTTCCGTTCCTTTAGAAAATACAATACCAAAAGAGGTTTTTAAGCATTTCAGAATGGCACATTTATGAAGTGATGTGGTGTATAAAAAAGTTTATTCCAAATTCAAATTTAAGACATAGTCGTACCTTAACAAAAAATGAAGTTAATTGCATATCGTGGCGGAAATTGTACATCGTTCAACTCTGAATAATTTTTAGATACCTAATTATTTTCAAATTGTTCCATTTCATTGATATTTTTAAGTCGTAATACCATTATTTAGCGGTTTCTAAAATGGTAGATAGAACGATAACAGCGAGTAAATTTATAGCGCTACTCGGTGAAGGGTGTAGTCAATGTTATGTGCCCCAGATGCTAAATGTGAGTCGTTCGGCTGCTCGGAGGACTTAGCAACGATATGAAGAGATTGGTTCCGTCAGTAGAATGCCTGGGTCTAGAAGAAAACCATGCACAGAAGCTCAGGATGACCACTTCCTGGTGAACCAAGAAATGAGAAATGGTAAATCATCTTATGTCGACCTCAAAAAGACTCTAAAGGAAATAAGAGGTGTGCAAACCAGCTTTTGGACTGTGAGGATGAGGGTTCTCGCTGCCAATATATGAAACCACCGTCCAGCCCGTGCCTCTAAATTACTCCTCGAGCCAGTGCTCACGGTTTGGTTTGGTCATGGTTTTCGAGGGTCGAGAGAGAGAATATATAGTGCTGTCAAAATGTAAAGATGGCGGCTTCATGAAATTGAAATTTTTTGAATCATGGGTATCATCAGAAGTCCAAATTCCTTACGTACAATCCGCATTAACGGTTCTAGGAGAAAATTTGATTTTTATGGACGATAACGCTCGCGCTTACCGTTCTGGCGATGTGGAAGCGTATATTCAAGAGGTAGGGATTTGTCGTTTAAATTGGCCAGGTTGAAGTTCCGACCTGAATCCCATTTGGGATGTACTAAAACGAAGAGTAAGATCGGTGCAGTCCGCTCCGCAAAACATCAGGGAGCTAAGGAATTTAATTGCTGCGCAGTGGGAGCGTATTCCACAAGAAACAATTAAGAATAGCATCGATAGCATGACCGGACACATACAAGCTGTCATTTTAGCAAGAGGGGGCCACACTCGATAGTAAACTTTTACTTTTTATTTTATTTTAAATAAACTTTTCTAGCTAAACTTTTTTGCCGCTCAGAATTTTTAGGGTTTTTCAAGAATCCCCGAGCGGCACTGCATTGTAATAGGCAGGGCGTATCAATTACCATCAGCTGAACGTCCTGCTAGTCTCGTCCCATATTTTCAGTAAAAACTTATTTTAATAACAAGTTAATTTGGTGAAAAAAAATTTAAACATACCTTTAACGATTCGCCTTTACTTTATATACCAGGTCTTACTTTAACAGTTTTTTTACTGGAAAATAAATAATGCGTTATTATTGTCCTTCAATAAAACTGGTGTACACCCACATAGAGGTCCAATAACACTCTTGTGATTCTCTGGGATTGACTTGATAATTGGGTGGATCTTCCATTAAAAGTTAAATGTTGAATTATCTTGAGTCGGAACTAAAACAAAAACAAAACTATTTTGCTACCAGAAATATCCCAAAATAAGGTGTATGTAAGTATAGTATATTAAGAAGTCTTAAAACAGTAACCTACCCTCTCAGTGCGCTATATTATCAGCCAACAAGAAGTGAAATAAACTCAAAAAACTGTAGTATACCATGCACGATTAATATTATCTATTATATATATAAATTACTTGACACGTTGTTTGTCCGCGATGGACTCCTTAACTAATGAACGGAGTTTAATAGGGATTACTTCATCGAGTGCAGTTTGGTCCAACTTGAGAGATAGGATAGTTTTATTTCGATTTTTATATTCTATGAGAGAATTTAATGACGCAAGGTTTGACAGTTCCGCTGTGAAACAATTTCATTATAACAACAGGGAGCATATTTTACGAAATAATTATTATTTTGAAATATTATTGGCCAATTCCTATAAAACACTTTTTTTATTACCAACAGAACAACGTCTGTCGAGTCAGCTAGTATAATATAATCCTTGGGGACAACATAACAGAGTAATCCAGGCGTCTAACCAATTGACAGATGACCCAAGGTGTGGAACGTACCTCTGCCAGAGGATAAGTTTGTCCATACAAAGAGCCAACGTTGCAAGTTTCTACTTCTTATACAACATACAAGCGATCTTCGCGATATTATACTATTTGTAATTAATTAATTTTGATACACTATTTAACTTTAATATTATTATTTTTTATACAAGAAGTGTTATTAGTTATTAAGTCATGTGTAAATAATCTGAATATGTACATAGTCTGGCCATAAATACTGTTACAATTAAAACTAAACGAAATAACATTTGAATTGAGAATCTGCCATTTTTAAATGATGGTTCATTGAGTTTTCTCATTTTGGCGCCAATACATTGTACAATTTTTTTCGATGTTAAAATGGAGTTAGTGATAAAGAGAACCGAATCGCTGTGATTGCATTACACAAAGAAGGCATGGGGCCCATTGCAATTTTCAAAAAACTCTCCATACGCTTGGTATTAGTAAAATGTTTGTGTACCGGACTATTAATAGGTACAATGAGAGCTCTTCTGTTTGTGACAGAAAAAGATCTGGCCCATAGAATAATAACGCGTAGAACGTGAGTAGGCCCACGCGAAATGAAGCAGTTTCAATGTGTCGTTTATTACCACAAACGTTTCCTGCCGCGTCAGTGTCATTCTATCAACTATCAAGGACAATCAGTGCGCGAAATTTAATTGAAAAATGACTTACTGTGCAGTGGAAGGGTGTCACAGAGCGTCTTATAATAAAAATTATGTGTATTAAGTACATCACATTTCGCACCTAAATACTATTTCAAAACTATTTATTTAAGCTAATTTGTCACAGCAAAATATTTTGTAAACAAAACAGACGCCATCAAAAAATATGTTGCCAGCTATGAAAGTAATATATACTTACCCCGAGTTCCTCCGCTGAGATAGCTTTTTAATTTTATTGGTGGATATTGATTGGAGGCTATAATGTACGACGCCATCTGATGTTATAAGTATTCAAAGTCAAAGTCAAATAATCTTATTTCAATTAGGGTTAAACTAAGCGCTTTCAAATTACTGAATTTACCATATGTTCGGAAAAAGTTGAGCTCGTGAGAACATTAAAGGCCACTCTTTTTAACCGACTTCAAAAAAGGAGGAGGTTCTCAAAACGTCGGTACGTTTTTGAAATGAAACTTCCTTATCGACGTATGAGAAAATTTTTATAGCAAACCGTCACGATTTTCGGTTACGGGCCATTTTGTGTTTTTTTTTTAAATCCAAGATAGCCGCCGCGCAAATATGATTTCAACAATATTGATATCGTATCCGAGGTTCTCGAGGGTGCAGAGAACGAATTTGGGATCATTTTTAAAATCCAAGATGGCCACCGCGCAAATTTATGATTATAATATATCATACTATATATAGATAATCGTATCGTATCGACGATATCCACCTTCGAGAACCTCGGATATAGCTGGAAAAGGCGCCTCTATCGCCTCGTTTTTCGTTTCATCAAGTTTCAAAAAACAATGATTCTAAAGAACTCTTTTATTTACTTGCACTTCAAAAATTGTTCCAATAATAATTAAATACGAGCTGTTTTTATTAAATTCTTAATATATATTTTATTTTTTCTTTCTTATTACATATATAAACCTAGTATTTCTTACAATTTACTGATTTAGGGAAATGTCTGTTTACTTGTTCACAACTTCACAAAAATTGTCATTTTCTTGCAGCTGTCATCTTGGATTTACATTTTGACATCACTATCAGTTTGGGCACCCTCAAAAACCATGAAAACGATACATGGGTTTCGTGGGTATTGCATCATGGGATGCAAAAAATAATAATCACAGATCACTTACATTAATTATTAAGTTTTAAAATATAAAGTAAATAATAATCACAGATCATTAATTATAGACAATATAAAATCACCTAAACACATTATTTTTATTTTAACAGTTTTTTAAATTTATATTATAATTTGAATTAGTAAAATTTGAATTAGTTAGAAGGCTCCTGTTTCCATTAATTGATTTGAACTTGTTGAGTTCATAAATAATATTTATCGTCAAAAATAAGATTTTTAAAATATTTTGTACAAAACATGTTGTAAATCAAAGAAATTA
>CATIXN010002392.1:0-10282 GCA_949711725.1 Leptidea reali
AAGGGCAGCCCGAGCTAGAGTGCCCGGGGAGGGATTCTCCAACTCTGGTAGAGCCGGTACCCTCC
This sequence comes from Leptidea reali, assembly GCA_949711725.1. NCBI lineage: Eukaryota > Metazoa > Arthropoda > Insecta > Lepidoptera > Pieridae > Leptidea > Leptidea reali. The sequence continues at coordinate 66 of CATIXN010002392.1, forward strand.
TGGGGTAAAATCTTTTTAGTTCCGCTGTCATATTCGGGTGGAGGGGAGGGGGGAATGGCCACACACTAACCTATGTGAAACATAGCGGCACTAGGCCGCTACTTCACGCCGATTGTGCTGACGTCATAAGACGGCAGCGTGACTCTCCCACTTCTAAAAAGCCCTTAGTCGCCTCTTACGACTCCCATGGGCCTGGGACTCCCCTATTCTTTTTACGCCCCGGGAAAAATACAGGGCAAAAGGGAAAAGGCAGGTCTTTACCAGACAACCCAAAGTGATACAGGATACAATAAGATTTTAAAATAGGTATCTTGAAAATAATGTGTGTAAATATCCTTGTATTTAATTTAAAAATTTAACGTTACATTATTTAATTACATTAAATTTATTAAATATAATTTTAAGGGACTGAAATGTGTTTATATCGAATTTTAACATTAATTATAACAAAATTTCGTGTCGCGTAACTTTCAGTCTGTAGGTACATGTTTAAATGTAAAATTCGTTATAATCTCTCATATATAAAATTCTCGTGTCATGGTGTTAAACATTGAACTCCTCCGAAACGGCTTGACCGATTCTCATGAAATTTTGAGTGCATATTGGGTAGGTCTGAGAATCGGACAACATCTATTTTTCATCCCCCTAAATGTTAAGGGTGGTCCACACGAATTTTTTTTGTCATTTTTTTTTTAAATTTGTTTGATTATAAGTTAGCATTAAAAATACACACAACTTCAAATTTTCACTCATCTACCATCAACAGTTACTTTTGTATCGCGATTTTAATATCGGCAATACAACGTTTGCTGGGTCAGCTAGTTAACTATAAAATTGTAATCATACTTTGAACTTCAACTATGATCAGATTTGTTGGCTTGCTTATTCAATGGCGTATTCACAACGAATAGAATCACTCCAACGATCCTTTACTCGTCGTTTTAGAATTTGTTATGTTTTCAGAATGTAATCCCTGAGATCCCGACGCAAAAATCATGATTTATTATTTCGATATAAAATAATGAATGAGAAAATTAAACGCATGCATATACATAGTAAAATATCTCTTTCAGTTCCATTCAAAATCCCTAAATAACTGATGAATGACATCTTTCTTACCCTTTACTGTTACAACATAAAAAAAATATTCGTTTTATGTATAATAATTTACTTTTCGAATAGGGTATGAAACGTTTTGACGTCCGACGTGAGATAATAAAGACATTGGAGAAGGCGAAATTGTACCGTGAGACCAAGGATCACACCATGGTAGTGCCGCTGTGCAGTCGCTCCAAGGATGTTGTTGAACCTCTCCTGAGACCACAGTGGTGAGTGTCTTAGAGAATATTTGTGCTTTCAATATCAGTCTCTGAAACAGTTCATTGAAGCTGTTGAAATCTAAAACTGAAAAGTTTTTTTGACAGTAAGGGACTAGATTTGCAGGACGTTCAGTTGATGGTAATTTATACGCCCTGCCCATTGCAGTGCCGCTCAGCGTTCTTGAAAACCCCAAATATTCTGAGTGCCACTACAATTGTGCTCGTCACCTTGAGACATAAGATGTTAAGTCTCATTTACCCAGTAATTTAAATTAGAACTGACATCACCAAAAAAAAAACAGTTTCTTATTATTAATAGATATAAGTTTTCATTTTATCATTATTCAAACTATTTATTTAATTCTAATACTTAGATTCTGAGAGGTTTTCTGTAATAATGTTACAAAGTAAGTAATAAAAATAAAGTACCTTTTACCTAATAACAATAAATAATTTAGTTCAGGGCATTAAGTCGCATAGTAAAATTTGCTAAGTATCTAACTAACAATAAACACTATTAAGGGTGTGGTTTCCAAAGTAATTATCTATTTTTTTTCATCATAAATGTGTTCAATAACTGATAAATCAGTTTTTTTGGTAATTTGAAAGTAACAGTACACCGGTAATTGTTTAGGTATATACGTTGTGACAAGATGGCGTCTGAAGCCATCCAAGCGGTTAAGAGCGGCGATCTGAAGATCATCCCGGACGTCCATGAGAAGATCTGGTACCACTGGATGGAAGGGATCCGCGATTGGTGCATCTCCCGGCAGCTGTGGTGGGGCCACCAGATACCCGCTTACAGGGTCATCTCCGAGGTACGTGGAAGATAATTCATGGTGTGTTAGAACAGATCAATATTTTAAATAATTAGATTTGCTTTGACGGAAACCACTCTACTGCGCCTAAGGTATGTTGGGAGCAAGGTGGGGGACCAGCAAACCGCTCTAGTCTGTCAGTCACTCTGGCGTGATCATTGAATGGTCATTGTGGTAGCCAGTGTAATTTGTAAACAACATTTTTTCTCAGAGGAACGAGACATAAAATATCTAGATATAGGGTCGTGCGTTATCTCTCGTTATTATAGAATTAAAACGATCCCTGTGATCGCTACAGTAATGTCTGCAACATTATTGATTTTTTAATAATTAATAAGCAGAAAGACTGATTTAAGTTCCAATACGAATTCTGAAGAATAGAAGATAAAGTCGAAGTAGAATCTATTTCATAATAACTGTATTCTACTAATATTTTATTAGATTTGAATTAATACGTTTCATAGCTCAAATCTACACACTTTGGTGCCACGGGTGTGTGTAAAAATTACCAAATCGCACTGGGCTCCAAAGGACTTAAAACCACACCGTTTTCATGCAAAATAGGCGTCGAATTGTTAAAAATAGCTCGTGAAAATCTATTCTTACCATAAACTTATTATACATAGGCTGCACTAAAAGTATCGGGAATGGAATATTTCCACTGTTCCTGTCATATTAAAATCTTTTTAATTGAAAACTCCTTGGTTTAAAAAATCGAATACCATTTATTTATTTAAAAAAAGATTCTCGGTCTTGTCACAAGGTCTTGTCAAACTTGTTTAGTCGTTGAAAAAATGGAATTGACTCGAGAAAATTCTAGAGCGATGATTTATTATGACTTTCGAAGTGGTCTAACACAAAAACAGTGTGTTGACCGGATGATTTCTGCATTTGGTGATGAAGCCCCATCCAAAACCACACTTTATTGCTGGTTTGCTGAATTTCAACGTGGACGTGTCAAGCTCTATTGATGATCCCCGTCAAGTTCGTCCAAAAACTGCAGTCATCAAAGAAAACGTTGATGCTGTGCGTAAGCTGATTGAGGAATATCGACATATGACATACCGCGAAATTCAGGCAACTTTAGACATTGGCATGAGTCAAATACAAATAATCTTGCATGAACAATTAGGTGTAAAAATAGAATTATTAGACCATCCGCCGTACAGCCCCGACCTAAGCCCTAATGATTTCTATACTTTCCCTAAAATAAAGAATAAATTCCGTGGTCAGAGATTTTCATCACCTGAAGAAGCTGTGGACGCCTACAAAACGGCCATTTTGGAGACCCCAACTTCCGAATGGAATGGTTGCTTCAATGATTGGTTCCATTCTTTGGAAAAATGTGTCAAATTTCGCACAGAATACTTCGAAAAGCAATAAATACATTTTTAAATAGTAATGTTGTGTCACTTCCTTGATTCCCGAAATTTTCAGTGCCGCCCTCGTACTACTGTAATAGACGAACCCTGTGTGAAAGTGAGATAAATATTCTTACATAAAAACCTGGGTGGGAGAAAGAGACGAAATAGAAATTATAGTGTCCATTAGTCTCCTGTCAAATTAGACCGCGTTTTAATTTTAGTGTTAGTTAGTGTTATCGTTATTGTTCCGTAACTAATATTAATTAAAAATATAATGGTGTCCTTTTCTGTATTAGATTGTATTGTTACATATAGCAATAATCCAACTAAAGACATATTTCACAGGTACCTAAATACTGATTCTTCAATACTACATTCGTGATGTTTATGTTCGTAGAACAAATTGTGCACTAAAATACTAAATATTACATTTTATATGCACAGTAAACACTCTATTTTCTTAAGATTATAATCATTTAAGAAAGTATGTGCTAGATAATAATAGTTATTTATGCAACTGTTGTGTAATAAGGGGTATTAAAACACGAATGTGGATTAATTATTATTAGTGATAATATTATCACATGAGTGTTTTAATACCTAATTATCAACAGTTGCATACAAGACTTTATCTACACCCAGAATATGAATCCTCTAAAAGATTCTGGAACAGGTAGCTTACTGCTAACATTAAAACACCAGTCCTAGTAGTAACCTAATATCAGTCATTACTGATTATATACAAATAAAGTAAGTATTAATGAAACAATTATTTATTTTAGTAGTAATTTACATTTTGTATAGTGCAATAATTAAAATTCACTCAAATATAATGTTCTTTTGCAGCGATTAAAATGAATCGCTCATTTTTTGTAAACAAAACAATAAAAATATCGAAGAAAAATGGCGGGGATTCAATAAACCTACTTTTTTTTACGGCGCGCGACGTTCTGGTAGTGTGGAACGCGCGTAAACGAAAATGTTCTTTTTTTGAAATTCGTACAGATACCACGCATCGAGCAATAAGAATGTGGCTGTCTGTTGAAACTCTTTGCGCATGAAGGGATAAAAAAAAACATAGGAGTGTTGTTATGAAATTCAGTACAACATTACAACACTCTTTTGGATGATGTAATGGTTATTAGAACATTGGGTGTTTTAATGTTGGTAGTAAGCTAACTGTTTCAGAATCTTTAATAGAGGATTTACAGCATGGGTGTAGATAAAATATTGTATACGTGAATATGACACCGTTTATCAATAATTGTCATAGGGATTGACCAAAAGCAAAATATGACACATGAACATTTAAAATTTAGTCTCGCTGTAATGAGGAGAGTGTTTGTCTATTACGGGAGTATGCTAAGTTTATGATTCTTACCCTAAGGCATTTTTAACATGGTTTATTTGAAATTAAACAGCCTGTATATGCATGTATAAATCCTGTTTCGCATTTCGCTATAAAAAATGAGGCAATTAAAATAGAGATATGCAGTGTTTTAATATGGGTATGCCGTCTAAGGTAGTGGTGAGTAAGGAGAGCGTGTACGTAAAGCCGCACCGGCGACGCACGCGCAGCGGACGCAGGAAGACAGCGAAGCGGGCGCGCACGCACACAGTACGTTCAACACAGCGTGCATGCGGGCATGATTTGAAGTTGTAATAGTAATGCACGTAGACGCATATGAGTTGCATTGATTTTTGAGTTACACTGTTTTTTTATATTAATTTTATTTTATGAACAGTATAATCATCCATGTCGCCCATAATACAGCTTTTTTCCTAAGTATTTAATGAACTAAATTAGAATCGGAAAAGATATGACACATGCTGTTTTTTATATAATATATTATGTTATATTTTTTATTAAATAGTTATGTTATGATTCAAATAGAAATATATTTGTTAAAAATAGAATTTAAAATCAATTATTGCACATCAAGATCTACCATCCATTCCACAATACACGCCTCATACCAGTGAATTACGGGCACACGAAACTGAACGGGATTCTTTTTTCTTTAAATAATGTTACATGGTATAAATAATATATGGTATCATTTAGAAAGTCATTTATGCAAATTATCACACAAACGTTTTTTAATAGTTCTTACGAATTACACAACGCATGTTTTTTGTACATTTTCTGGGATAATGTTGTGAAATGATGTATTAAATTTATCAAAAATTATATCTAATGCATCAGAAATACTGAATTATTATTATTAAAGTTATCAATGGCTTTCAAAATACCATTAAATGGCACTTAATTATCTCATACCGACACCTAGTTACCTGCCAGTTGGTCATCATTTTTTTTATTTATTTAGAGTCCATTTATGTACTAGAATGTAATTTTTTATCAATATTAACGCTTGCAAAACTGAATATTACACGAGTATCCTTATTAGATTTTTTATTAGACACCTACACAGAATATTATATTTACAAATTTTCTCTTAAAATTGAATATCAAATATATTTTCTATGTGGATATCATCATAGAAAGAAGAAGAGCGTTGGGTATCGGCGCACACTGAAGCCGAAGCCCTGGCTAAGGCAGCCGCGAAGTTCAACCTCCCCGTGGACAGCATCAAGCTGGAGAGGGATCAGGATGTGCTGGACACATGGTTCTCGTCAGGTCTCTTCCCCTTCGCCATATTCGGATGGCCAGATAATACTGATGATCTGGCGGTAAGTAAATTTTCGCCGTTTAACAAGACTAACATCAAAATAAAACATATTTGAAATCGTCGCGTCGTGTGCATGAGAAACATTTATTAATGTTATTTTTTGGGAATACTTCTTATTCCTTTAGCGCCTCTTCAGTTATCATCCCCATCACTAGCTGTACGGAAGAGTTGTCTTTGGTCTTTCTCGGATGTTCCGTAGCCATGGTTTCCATCTTCGCCAAGTGCACTCTTACCTTCGACCTTAACCGTCATATCAGCGAAAGCATTTTATATGTATTGTGTGTTAGACACATCCTAGGTACATTATGTTATTCCACTTCGAAATGAACGAATGAAATAGTTGATGTTATAAAATGGCCCTGCCAATAACAATGAATATTGCGTTACAAAGCGGAGCGTAGCGTACCGCAAAACTTCCCCGAACTAAAAATATAAATAAACTAATAAGAAAGCTTTAGTCATCCTGAAAGTTATAGATGGAATGAGTGTCTAATGTGTATTGAAACATAACGTAGGTAAATATTCAATTTGAAGCTAGCATGTCGGTTACTTTATGGTACAGGAGATTATTTCCATAAGGAATAAAGGAGAAAATGGAATTTATGCGGCTTTTTACAAGCCACTTTCGAATCGCAATAGAAAGTTGTGAAGTGGTTTGTTGTGAAATGCATTTCGAGATGATGATAAGATGTAATGTTGATGCTGACGTTAAGTGATCACCGCCACCTAGCTTCACAGGAAGGAAATTCGAAGGTATCACAGGAACGTTTAAAAAGATGTAGGTACGTAATTTCTAAGGTATCCATCTCGTATCGTAGAATCACCGTACAAACAAAGCGCATACCATAGTTTCGTCGGGATGATACCGAAATTGCTTATATTAGGTAACTAGCTGACCCAACAGACGTTGTTCTGTTAATAAACGGTTCGAGAGATATTGTAAATGCGTGGGTGGCATCGTGGCACGACAAACTATGTATGTAAACCTTCCTTGAGTTTCAACGAATCTATTACAAAAGATTTCATTAGGATCGGTCGAATAGTTTAGGAGTTATTAGGGAACATACAAACATACATTCTCTTTCATATATTAAGTAATAGTACCTGGGCTGCAATATTTCATACTATGCCTAGGCATTCTATACAATACCAATTGGCGAATACCCAGCCGGTAATGCGTCTAATAGAGAGAGACGAGAGACCGTTTTAAGCGATCATTTTAATATAACAAATATATTAATCTTATTTATTATTGGTACTGTATCGTTGAGATAAAAAAAAAATAATCTGTTTCGAGATGTGTGTGTGTGTGTGTATGTCTCCAGAAAGTTCTAAAAGAAACCCGTTTTATAACATTAATCGTATAAAAGTTTATTTAGTTTATAATATAATATCACAGTTTCTACCGTATTTGCCAATATGCTTATGAAGATGCATAACATTATCAAGACTATAATCATAGAATTTTTTCTCAAAATGATTCTTTAGGTTATAAATAGCGTGAACAGCCTTCTTCTGCAGCACAAAGATGGTGGTAATATCGGCTGCCCCTTAATATTATACCATAGGACATCTTATAAAATTCTCGTGTCGCGGTGTTTGTTACCAATTTCATCCAAAACGGCTGAAACAATTAGTGTGAAATTTTGTGTGCAATTCGGCTATTTTATAGCCCAATTTTGTTTTTTATTAATTTGTATGACAATACAACGTCTGCTGGGTCTACTTATAAAACAAAATTGCATGTAGAAGTACTCTTGTCAGAATCAAATCTTCCTTATCTCTACGTATTGATTGGACATTGTTTATCTAAATGCCAAGAAAACTGAGCTGGTTGGCATCACATCAATAGAACATAATATTAAGTCATTTCTATGCATTTTTACGTTATTTCATTGCATTAATTGAGTATTCTATTTGCAGGCGTTCTATCCAACGACCCTCCTGGAAACAGGACACGATATTCTATTCTTCTGGGTCGCGAGGATGGTATTCTTTGGGCAACGGCTTATGGGGAAATTACCATTCAAGTAAGTATTATTATTGGACGTTATAATGATCTCTATTTTATATATTACTGACATTATTCTTTCATTCTAGCTGACACAGCAAACGTTGTATTGCCATATAAATTGTTAAAAATGTTTCATGATGTTGGCTGTGATTCTCAGACAATTTCATACAATCCAGCCGTTTCGGAGGAGTTTTGTAACAAACACCGCGACACGAGAATTTTATATATTAGATTTTACTATAGGTACATATCTATGCACAGTTGCTGGTGACTTTATCAAGCCCTTTTAGGGGCAAATTAGGTACATCAGGTCTTGCGTTAGTTACTAGTCACTTTGTATAGTCAAAGTGGAAAAATTTAAATTGCTGAAGACTCACTAGAGAACAGAAGATATGTAGGCCCTAAGTAGATTGTTCTTATGAATTTGGGCTTTTGTGAGAACAACTTTGGGATGGCAATTTTTTAATCAAGTGTATCCCAGAATAACATTACCAACTATTTTTAGTTTTTACCTACGATTAATAAATCGACTCTGTCATGTGAGAATGATTTAATTACTTCTAAGTAAGTCGGATGGAGAGGCAGACGCTGATAAAGTTTAATAAGATCGTTTTCCAAACAAAATGATAATAATTTCACGCGAAAAATACGAGATTTTTAAGGAACACTGAAGACTGTTGACACACTGAAAGATTTGTTATGTAAAACATAAGAAAACAATTATTAATGGCCAAAACTCAAATAATGCATTAATGCGACACTGGGAGCATTATCCTTACTAGACCCTGAAAAGATGCAAACAATAGTCATAAATGAATTTTTGTTTCAGAGAAGTATACCTTCACCCCATGGTCCGTGACGCACACGGTCGAAAGATGTCCAAGTCTCTCGGCAACGTCATTGATCCCGTTGACGTGGTGCGGGGGATTACGTTAGAGGAGCTCCACGCTCTGCTGGCTGACTCTAACCTGGACCCTAAGGAGGTGGAGAAAGCCAAGCAAGGCCAGAAGCTAGATAAATGCGGTAGAAGACACACAATGAAGCGACGTCTCTACGCAACGCCAAGTGATCCAGCCGTTCACAAAGCACTGGGTCCCCGACAATTCGAGCTGCTCTGCGTTGCACGCGGTCAAATGGATCGAGCTGATACTGGGGTGCGCCAGACCAGAGATGACAGCAATACTCCATGTGTGGCCGGACCTGCGCTTTGTAGAGCGCTAGTATGTGGGCCGGCTTGAAGTATTGCCGTGCTCTATTAATGACGCCCAGTTTCTTTGAAGCCAATTTGGCTTTGCCTTCCAGATGACCACGAAATTGGCAATCGCTCGAGATTTCGAGACCCAGTATTCCGATACTAGGCGAGGCTTTGAGGGAAGTGTTGTCGAAGAGCGGTGATACGACAAATGGGGTTTTTTTAGTGGTAAACGCGCAAACTTGAGTCTTCTGGGGGTTAAATTGGGCAAGGTTCAATTTTCCTTATGCCAGGCCAATTTTCATTTTGCCGTATGGGCCAGGGTGTCATTCCTCATGTGCAACGGCGGCATGGACGGCTGGCTGAAGTAACCAAGAGCAGCTTTCGACAACGACCAGAACTTGCGTGTTCCGGTCGGGTAACTGGAAAGCTGCTCGCCGATTTTGACGACGTGTTTTGATTTTGCACGGGCGATTTACCGCTTAAAAAATCTGGAGGCACGGTTGTATTTCCTCTTAAGAACTATGCAGTTCGGATCCTTTGTGCCCAGCGCCGCAACCCAAGCTCGATACGCCTGTTTTTTGCAGTCAGATGCTGCTTTAACTGACGCATCGAACCAGGGCTGTGATCTGCCACCGATGGGTACTACAGAGTTTGGTATAAAAATATCCATACCCTGTAGTATCACATCGGCTACTGCAACGGCGCAGTCACTAGGATCATCCGAAGGGAAACAAACCCTGCTCCAAGGGTAGGATGCAAAAAAGGAACGTCCTATCCCAATCTGCTGACTTGTAGTGCCAAACGCGGCGGGTCG
>CATIXN010002394.1:0-10278 GCA_949711725.1 Leptidea reali
GGATTAATACACAAATAAAATTTGAAAAACAAAACATTATGTACGATGCGGGACTCGAACCCACGACCTCCGGCGTTCCGTGCCGGTGCTCTAACCAACTGAGCCAACCGTTCGAGTACCGCCTCGTTATAAAATTCTGTTTACTTCTGTTCAACTCTTAGGTTGTTGTTATTATTTTTTTATTGTGATATTATTATATTAGAATGGTAACCCTTCATATAATATGTATAACCTTTAAGTAGTTTGACAATTCGCTAGACCACCTGGGGTTCTGCGGAAGACCAGCGCTGATCATATCACCTGTGGGTATGATCAGTATTATGCTGAGGTGAACTCCGATTCTGCGTGTTCATGTAAATTAATAAATAAGTCTACTTGTATAATAGGTTTAAGTTGCAGAATAAATGATTTTTCTTTCTTTCTTTTTTTCAAACTAGGCAAAGCCTGTACTATGGGTACAGGACAACGATATATTAAATACAATATACTTACTTAAACATACATGAACTTTTAAATCAACATCCTTGATTTAAAAGCTAAGCTGGGAGTTTCTTCCCATGTCAAAGGCCCTTTAAGTACAGCTGTGTGAGTGTTGTTGCAATAATATTATGTTATGTTATTGTCACTCCCTAAAGTAAACAAATATATTTCTCTTCTATTCTATTCTGTAACGAACCTAGTGGGTATGCACCATAAACTTTTTATCCTACTGTAATAGACGATCCCTGTGTGAAAGTGAGATAAGTATCCTTACCTTGACTCATTGTCCATTAGTCTCCTGTCAAATTGGACCGCGTTTAAATTTTAGTGTTTTGAACATTATTGTTCTGTGTTTTAACGGATATAAAATACAGGGTGTCTCAAAACGATCCAACTATTTCAAGAGTGAGCGAGAAGCAAACAAGGCGCGGGGGAGGGGTGGCGCGGGCGTCGTATACTTGAGCGTTTCTTAAATTTTTAGTTGCCATCATGCCGTTTTGCGTGCGCGCGTATTTTGAGAACAATCGATCACTCATTCGAGTTCGACGGATGTATCGGTTACATTATCGACTGCGCAACATTGGGGAAACTCCAAGAAATGCAACAATTTTAGCTTGGATCCGTCTGGATCTTCTAGTATTGATAGTCTATTGGTGAAATTCATCACGGCCGTCCAAGGACAGCAAGAACGCCTGGAAAAATTCAGTCAGTTGCTGATTCTGTAAGCCGACAGCCTCGACTCAGCGTTAGAAAGCGTGAGTCTCAGCTGGAATTATCAAGAGCGACAAGTCACCGCATAATGCGATCCGATTTACACCTAAAGGCCTATAAAATTCAAATTGTGCAAGCTCTTCATGAAAATGATTACGTTACAAGATTGAATTTTGTGAATGTAATGTTAGAGAGATTTAACAATTTCGACAACATGTTACTAATTCTCCAATACTACTTTCGTGATATTTATTTTCGTAGAACATTTGCACTAAAATAGTAAATATTACATTTTATATACGCAGTAAGCACTCTATTTTCTTAAGATTATAATAATTTAAAAAAAATGTGTTAGATAATAAAATATTATATATATATATATGTATATATATATATATATATATATTATATGACGCCGTTTATCAATATTTGTCATAGGGATTGACCAAAAGCAAAATACTACACACTTCACTAACTCAGTACCACATCTGTAAAATTAGCACACATGAATATTTTAAATTTAGTCTCGCCGTAATGAGGAGAGTGTTTGTCTATTACCCTAGCATACTAACGGCCGTTCCCATTATTCAGTATATGTCTTACTTGAGATAAAAATCGTAACTATCGTTGACTTTTCTGTCACAATAAACTTATCTACGGTATCTCACCTTATCCGTACACGCCATCTGTCAATGGGACGACGTATAGCTTACCAGCGATAGAATATTCTATGGAAATTGCAATTCACGCGTCCCAATATAAGGCGATAAGAATGATTTATCGGGTATATTGGGACAGCTTTACATTATTGACAGCTAATTACTGACAGTAGAAGGTAGTAATTTATCTCTATATGTAGATAGTATATTGGGAACGTCCGTAAGTATGTACATACGAATACTAGGGTAAGAAACCATTCCTATTCTGTAAAATAGATGTAAACAAATATATTTGAGTTTATTTGTAGTGCGCAGTGGGTAAGGCTCACTATATTCCATTGTGATCTTGTTATCTGTCTGTTAGTTTACTTTTATTGTCTCGTAATCTCCCCCGCTCTGTGCCGGTGTAATTCTTTCTACAATTTATACAGCAGTGATCGCTATTTCATTTGGCTCTTCATACAAAACTTGTTATTTCTTAATTTGGAAGTCTATTGTTAATTTTTTTGTTGAAAATCTCGTTGGTATGAGATATTATACTGCTTTGTGTAAGGTTTTTCGTGATGTTATTTATGTATGGAAGATGTTTTTAAGAAACTATAATAAATACACTTATGCGAATACATGTGTTAACGATTTTGCATTAAAATAATACCGTTTCGCATTTTGATAAAAAAAAATCTCATATGTTTATGACTCTCTCCAGAGCACAAATTAAGACTTTAAAAAAACGTTGTGCATTTTTGACTATTTTGGAATGGTTAGAGAATAAATTCGCGAATTGCTTTATTTATCAGTACAAAAGTACTAAAATTTATGTGGTTATATACAATATTCGTAGGAGAACCACACTTACCTTTAATCGACATACAAGCCCCTATTGGGGAATGTATTAGTACTAATGTACAAAAATATAACAATGAAGATTTTTCTTCAATTAATTTAAATTAAGTTATTTGACAAGGGAGGACAACTCTTGCAATATCATACAAAATAGGCAACATTCACCAAATATAAATGTTACTGCTATAGATAATCATAATATAAAGCTCATAAATATTGTTCACCAGAATATACAAGGTATCTCAAGTAAGGAATTAGAAATTGAACTGTTTTTGAGCTGCTGTAATATAGATATATTATGTATTACAGAACATTGGCGTAAGAGTCATCAGCTCCAGTTTAGTTTTAGAGAACATAAAGTAGTCAGTTCGTTTTGTAGAAGTAGGACAATACATGGAGGTTCCCTAATTATTATTAATAATAGATTAAAATGTAAAAATAGAAGAGATATTGTTAATCTCTCTATAGAACAACTAATTGAGATAGCTTGTATAGAACTAGAGCAATTTATTATTGTAAGTGTATACCGCCCCCCCACTGCATCATATGAACAATTCCAACATAGAATGGAGGAGATACTATCAAAATTTAGCAAAACTAGCAAGTCAATTATAGTGTGTGGAGATTTTAATATAAACTTGCTTGAACCTCTGGCCAATTGTACTAGCCTTAAAAATTTATTTCAAAGTTTTATTTTGTTCAATGTATTTTGGGAACCTACTAGAATCACTTCTACAACAGCAACCTGTTTAGATAATATTTTTACAGATGTTACTATTACTAGAAAACTCATAATTAATAATCTTCAGTCCGACCATAGTGGGCAACTTATAAAAGTAAATACAAGATTGGACAATGTCAGACCAAAAAAGGTGACGATTATACCAGTTACGGGTAGCCGTCTTGAGAGGTTTAGAAATAATTTGGTAAATACAATACCATTTTTACACTGTGGCGAAACTGCTAATTTTCACTACAACTTAGTCTTCAATTCCTTCTGTGAGGAATTTGACAGGATTTTTACTCCAGTAACGGTGACAGTAAACAACAAACATAGTTTTAATGATTGGGCAACAATGGGTATCCACAAAACGCTTATATGACCTTTATTATGAGAAACATTACAATAATAGTGAAGAATTTAAAATATATGTAAAAAAATACTCCAAGCTCTTTAAAATAGTTTGTCATGAAGCGAAAACACGTTTCATTGCAGATAAAATTAAAAACAGTAATAATAAAGTAAAAGCGACTTGGAGTGTAATTAACAATGAAACTGGTAGATCGAATTGCCGTAACACCTCTATCTGTTTAAATATTAATAATCGCGTTATTAATTCGGAAATAGAAATTGCAAATGAATTTGATAAATACTTCTCCGAAATCCCGATTGTCACGACCAAATACCTTAACTCTTCGCCAAAAGCAGCATATGATATGCTTAAATTACACGTACCAGTATCTTCTACTGACTTGAAATTTAAGTATGTTACAGGTAGCGATATAATAAAAATCTTTAAATTAATTAACCTAAAAAATACAAAAGACCTATGGGGCCATTCGACTAATATTGTTAAATACATACTTGACATTATAGCACCTGAATTAGCAATAATATTTAATGAATGCATAGATGAGGGTGTGTTCCCTGACCTCATGAAATACAGCAAAGTTATACCTTTGTTTAAATCGGGCAGTTCTTTTGACCCTGCTTATTTCAGACCTATTTCAGTGCTGCCTGTTTTTAGTAAAATGTTTGAAAAACTTTTGCTTCAACAGCTACAAATGCATTTTTGATTATTAATGAACAAAAATCAGTTTGGTTTCACTAGGGGCTTATCAACAATTAATGCGGGTACTAGACTCATTGAGCACATCTTTGACGCCTGGCAAGAGTCACAGGATGCATTGGGCATTTTTTGTGATTTGTCAAAAGCATTTGACTGCGTCCACCATGAAACTTTACTCCTAAAACTAAAGCATTATGGAGTGAAAAATAGAGCCCTAAATCCGTTAAAATCATATTTAAGCGAAAGAGTTCAGATAGTCGATGTAAATGGCAAACGGTCTTCGGGTAAACCTGTGGGAATAGGTGTTCCACAGGGTTCTATTCTCGGTCCTTTCTTGTTTCTTATATATATTAACGATCTACCGTTTGTGGTAGATGATAGCCATGAGATTGTATTGTTTGCTGATGATACTTCACTTATTTTTAAAGTGAAGCGACGTGCGGATATTGATGACGAGGTAAGCAATGCACTCTCAAAGATAGTGCGTTGGTTTGAGACGAATAATCTGCACTTAAACAGTAAAAAAACAAAGTGTTTACGGTTCATTACACCAAACACAGCGGAGGTACAAACCAACGTACTTATAAATGACCAGAGATTGGAACTTGTGGACACTACGGTCTTCTTGGGTATCACGTTAGATAAAAAGCTTCAGTGGGGTCCACATATTACCCATCTAGCAGATAGACTCAGCTCTGCGGTATATGCAGTTAGAAAGATTTGAGAGTACACGAATGTTGCGACCGCTAGATTAGTGTACTTTAGTTATTTTCACAGCATCATGACGTACGGTATATTACTATGGGGTCATGCTGCTGACATTGATATAGTGTTTGCACTGCAAAAGAGAGCTGTTCGTGCTATATATCAGCTTGGTTATGGACAGTCTCTCAAAGAAAAATTTAAAGAAATAAATATTATGACTGTTTATTGTCAGTACATTTATGAAAATTTAATATATGTTCACAAAAATCGTCACCTTTTTGCTCTTAATAGTGATTTTCATTATTATAACACTAGAAATAAGGGATTGCTTGTAACTAATTCGAGTAGGCTTCATAAGATACATAATAGCTTTAAGGGTAAATGTATACACTTCTACAATAAAGTCCCAGCCACTGTTCAGGCATT
This sequence comes from Leptidea reali, assembly GCA_949711725.1. Taxonomy (NCBI): domain Eukaryota; kingdom Metazoa; phylum Arthropoda; class Insecta; order Lepidoptera; family Pieridae; genus Leptidea; species Leptidea reali. The sequence continues at coordinate 5,615 of CATIXN010002394.1, forward strand.
ATCTATAAATAAATTTAAATGTTTTATAAAAAAATGGCTCTGTCGTAAATCCTATTACTCCACTGCTGAATATCTAAATGATCGGACAGCCTGGTACTAGATTGTGATTATTTTATAGCGACTGTACAATATTGTATATTTTTATTGAAAAGAGCGCAAAAAAAAGCATGCTGGGAGAGTTTCTTGCGCCGCTTCTTCTCTCACAGAGCGCCATTTGTTTCCGAAGTGGTAGTAGTATCTAGTAGTATAAGAAATGACATCAAAAAGAATTCTAAAGGAATCAATTTTGAGAAAATAAATGCCTGCCTTTTTACCGACATAGTCCAAATGATTCCGAAACTGAAGTGGCAGTAGGCAGGGCACATAGTTCGACGGACAGATGGCCGTTGGGGCAGTAAAGTCCTAGAATGGCGACCACGTACAGGAAGACGGAGTGTTGGTAGACAAGATGGATCGACTATCTAGTCAAGATCGCCGGAATACGTTGGATAAGGGCAGCGCGTGACCGATCGTCGTAGAAATCTTTAGGGGAGGCCCTTGTCCAGCAGTGGAAGTCTTCCAGCTTATGATGATACAATATTCATTTATGGCACTATTTACAAATATCACAATTATTTACATTGAAAAGTTTATTATCTCAGATCAAACCTAGGTATATTGCTTTGAATCTAAAAGAAAAAAGCTAATCCACGGAATGGATAAACACCTTTTAAGATTTGCCTGTGAAAGTTAGGATAGTCGAATGTTTGCTTTTCTTTTGGGCAAAAAGGAAATGTTAATAAAGTAATCCGAGGAGGATAACTGTAGCGTTATTTCCGATTCCATAAAATATATATCAGAGGGATTGTGGTTGACAGAAGTTGAGAAACGAATTGTTGTACGGCCGACCGCTGGTTTTAGATTATTGGTAAGGTCAATTGCTCCCGAGTCTGTATTTCAACATGTCAATCTTAATTTCCAAATCTATACAGTACAGAAAACGCTTATCTGTCACACTCATATAATAAGATATGTGAGAAGCTGCCACTTAGCTACATAATAAACCTATCTTTTACAGAAGGTGTTTTCCTTGAAAGGCTTAAAATTTCAATCATAAAGCCTCTTTATAAAAAAGGTTTTAAAAATGATATGAAGACCTTTCGCCCCATCACGCTCATACCAATTCTTTCCAAAGTCCTGGAAAAAATAATGCATAATAAAATATTTAGCTTAATATCTTCTTAACATACACTGAAAAATGAACAGTATGGTTTTATAAATAATAGTGGTACTACCTTAGCTTGTTATGCTTTAAATAAAATTATTACGGAAAGGCTAAATGATAAATTTAATGTCATAGGAAGCTTTCTTTTCATGACTACAGCATTTGAACTAGTCTGTCATAAATCTCTTTTAGTTAACTTGAAAAATACGGAATTAGAGGAAAATGTCTAGAATGGCTTACAAGTTATCTTAATAAAAGAATGTAATGTGTAGAAATTCTTCAAACAAGCAATTCAGATTGTAATGCTTATCGCTCTGTATATAATGTCCAAAATCCTTATGGTGTACCACAGGGCAGTGTTCTGAGCCCTTTATTATTTCTCTTTTACATAAATGACCTTCCGGACGTAATTAATCAACAACGTATAATGTATGCGGATGACATGACTATCCTAGTTAAAAGTAAAAATAAATTGAGTATTGAATTTGAAGCAAATGAAGCATTGTCTAATGTAATAGAATGGTTAAAAATTTATTTTAGGTTAGTTATTTATAACCTCTCTGTAAATATGCCGAAAACCAAATTTATCCAATTTTTACTCTCTAACAATATATTAACAGATTTTCAAATTAATTATAAGAGCTCTGTCATTGAAGAAGTAGAATCTACATCCGTTCTGGGTTTCACAATTGATCGACATTGCAATTGGAACACCCATGTTGAAAATCTGTGCACTAAATTGGATAAGTTTGTTTATGTCCTCAGACGGCTCCGTCAAACCTCAGATAAGAGAACTGCATTAATAGGCTACCAAGGGTATGTTTTATCATTTCTAAGGTATGGTGTTATCCTTTGAGGTAACTCGGTATTTGCTAATAAAGTTTTTATAAAATAAAAAGCCTGTCTGAGAGCATTATGTGGACTGCAACCACTGTAGACCTTTATTTCAGAAGTCTCGTGTTCTTCCCTTACCCTGTCTATATACATATGATTTGCTATTACTAGTTAAGAAAAATCCAAGATATTTTAAAACTTACAATGAGTTGGATGAGGGAAGATCTCTGAGAGCTCAGAGAAGGATCAAACTAGTTCTGCCTCTTCAAATGCTGCAGATGTTTGGAAAGAGTACACACTACATGGCAATAACTATGTAAAATAAACTTCCTGATGACTATAAAAGCAGTACTTTTAATAAATTTAACAGGAGAACTCATGAGTTGCTTATAAACAAATGCTATTATAATAATTGAGAATTCTATAGTGATAATATCTTAAATTAAGGACTACCTAACGGTTAAGGGTATTTTAAAGTTATTGACAATAATTGGATTTGGACTTTTATTATGTTGACATTTTAATCATTACTATTATTTTATTTTTATACTTTGTTTGTCTAAATTTTACGTATAACTTAACTTTTTAATCCTATCTTGTCTCTGTTTCTTTATTTAATTAAATTTCAATTCACTCCTCCTCCCCTCAGCATTACAAAAATATATTGCAGCAATTTATCAGTGCAGAAACCACATAACTTATGCTTTGTTTTGATTTATATCCAAATTTTATTTTTTTTTCACTTGTTCACTTCTACATTATAATAGTACAATACATTATTTTTTCATTGTAAACTTGCAACCCCGCACTTGTGCAACTCAAAAATGCATGCTGGTTTGCCTGTAATTGGATTTACACCATAATTTATACTTATTTTGTTAGCTAGTAATAGTGTATAATCTGTTGGTGCACCTAATAAATAAATAAATAAATTTAATGTAATATTCAAACACCAGTTACACTGGTAAGATGTATAAGGCTCATCAGAAATTGTTTTCGTACCTGCATTTTGTTGAATAAATAAATCATTCATTCATTCAATCAAGAATACCAAACTGAAAATACTAAAAACGTTATCTAAAAGATCGATTAAAAAAGATCACTAAATCGTTCCATACATCTGTGAGGTTAGCTGACAGAGAATAAATTTTAATAATAAGTAATTGTAATTATTATGACGGGTACTCACGATATACAGGGTGGCCCACCCAAACCGGTCAGTATGGGGATTTTAAAATATATAAGAGATAGAAGAATAGCTTCTAAGGAACCACGATATCGATTTTAGAGAAAACAAAAACTGCATTCATAGATTTTCAAAAAAAATCATATCATTGATAGTGTAGGTTGTAAGAAGTGATTGTTGCTATGAAACCTTGTATCTAAAATTAAAAGAAATTGCTTCATATGATATTGTTTCATGTAAGTTGTCGGTTTTACTCGTTAAAACATGTAGGCAATAACCAATCGTCATGTTGTCATGTCATGGTCACCGTGGTCGCGGCGGAACTGCGGAGGCGGCGAGAAACTCTTGACACATTGACACTTGACACTAATAGTGCATCAATCTGTCCACTCGGCGCCTAATTAGCTTTGGTCTTTGATTCCCTACTTCACGACACACACTACTCACGACGTCCATACATTCGGGTCTTTTTGTTGCATTTCTTCTGCAGAGAGAGACCACGCTTCCATGTTTTCCATGTTTGCGCTAATCTAAAACAATCCTCCCTATTAAAATTGTTAGCATGCTTTTTAATATCGATAGCTTCTCTAAAAAACAGAGGGATGTAATGGCATTCAGCAGAAATTACTCGTGGGTTATGCAGCTCGATCCAGTGTTTGGTCAGCTGATAATAAAAGTTAAAAAAACATTAAAAAATAATCTATCGCCTATTTCGTATTGAATGTATTTGATTATAGAAATCGGCTGAAAGTTTTTAATAGCTTACTCTAGCGCCTTTTATTCCATTCAAAATCCGTACAACATTTATATTCGTAACTTAAACTTTATCTACCTTAACTTAACTTAAGAACACGGTTCTATTATTGCTTCCTCGATTTTTCAAACGAGGTTTGACCTTTCTCTGCTCCGGACGTGTTATTTATAAAATTAATGTTATGTCAGGAACATGCGAATTTTTTGTGATTCTGAAAGTGGTATTGTCTGAGTTGGCTTATAGAATTTTAAATATGTTGACTGTTTAATAGCTATGGGTTTGTGAATTAATAAAAACGAAAATACAATTGCTCTATAATCTATCCGTGTGTTGTTTCTACTCCGGTTGCGAAAATAAATGAATTCGAATGATTTTTTTTTATAATTATGAAAATAAGGGACGAGACGAGCAGGAGCTGATGGTAATTGATACGCCCTACCCATTACAATGCAGTGCCGCTCAGGATTCTTGTAAAACCCAAAAATTCTGAGAAGCACTACAATTGCGCTCGTCACCTTGAGATATAAGATGTTAAGTCTCATTTGCCCAGTAATGTCACTAGCTACAGCGCCCTTCAGACCGAAACACAGTAATGTTTTCACATTACTGCTTCACGGCAGAAATAGGCGATAATCAATTGAATGTAATAGAAACGTTAATGTAATAATAATTCAGTCATTGTGTTG
>CATIXN010002395.1:0-10261 GCA_949711725.1 Leptidea reali
AGCAGCCGAGAGCTTGGGTTTTGGTAGAATTCCCTCCAACGTTTGATAAAATTCTCCTGGCGTCCAAAGTAGTCTTAGTTAGTACTTAGGTTTAGTTTAGTTTAAATATAATTAGGTGTGGCTTTTAGGCTACAGTTGGTTTAGTAAAAGAAATATAAGTTCTTATTTACCAAAGGTGAGTCATCATTTACATAAAAAAACCCGTAACAGACTTTTGACATTTAACAGCGACGTAGCACAGATTATGTTTAGGTTTGAACATATTTCATTCACACTAACATCGTAAAAAATCAAAATATTAGTCTATGGTAACGATAAACGATAAGGAATTCGAACATTTGTTAGAGTAGGGTAGTTGCGATATATTCGGAGTAGTATCGTATCGTTCCGAATGTATTGTTGTCGATTATGCGAGTAGACCTCCTGGTCCGATCATACTGTCGTCATAGGACGACAGCATAACACTGCCAAAACCCTTTTAGTCACTCACAACTCACAAAACAGTAGTTTCGTTAGTTTAATCGTAAAAAAATACTTGCTAGAAGTTCATTAAATTTATAATTTGTTAAAATTACAATAACATTCGAATAACACAAAAATAGTTGTATCCTATCGTTGGGTAGGTATTTGGTAATGGTTGCTAAATAATGTTAAAAAGTATCGATAAACTATAATTATGAGGTATTCCCTATTAAATGCTTATTTTTTTCGTTATTTGAATGTTCACTACTTCAGTCATCACTCATCACTCATCAGTGACCAGTGTACCACGAGTCTTCTAGGCGAATAGATTATGTGTTTGCCTTTCGAATGAATCAAGCTGAAATGGACACTTTCTACTACTGTATGTGTGTACATGTGTAAATTGTGTTTTTAAGTTTGTTAATTGTTATTGCGGTGAATTTGACATTTATTTTTTCTATGACGTTTGCGAATGAGCGTGAGATTTTTGAATATAAAATAAGATGCACAATATTGAATTTAAAGTTCAGTTCATTTATACCGAAATAAAAGTGTTCGTAAGAATGAACATTTTATTAATAAGAATTTTTATTTCATCGTCGCAATTATTCAAACAAATCAAAAGTGAAGCCGACGATCCAGAGGTCAATGTACGTCGTTTAAACAGTACTGCTATCTCTTAGTATATTTATTTAAATATTTATTTTGTTTGAAAATTTCACTTTTTCAATTTAAAGTTTTTAATTAAATAATAAATTTTGCCATAGTTCTGTGGACTAGTATTACTTATATTTTTATTTATTTCATAGGTATGCAGACCATACTGTATAACATACAGTAGACAACACTGGCAAAATCGAAATCCAAAAATGTGTTACCAAATTGGTCCATCTTTTGTTACTCCTGTGAGACTCAACTGAGCTATACCTACTTGATCGTGATTTTACTCATTATTATCACTAGCACAATTGTAGCGTGGTCTCGATGTGGTTTTCGATAGCTGAAACGCGTTCAATATTTATACAATTTTTATTCAAATCCAGATTGCAGAATCTAACAATTTGTATGAATCTTAATTCACTTTGACAATTCTATATAAAACAGTAACTAATTACCAAATTATTTTACCAATATCATTTTTCAGGCATTAGAAGAATGGACAGGTGCAGGCAAAATCCAGGTCAGTTAATTTAAATAAATAGTTAATGTTAACTACTTCGCGGCCATGTTCAATAATAATTGATCTATCAATGTGCAAATGACGGTGGTGGATAGAAGTGACCGCTAAAATTATATTTTCTAACTACCCTCATCTTGTCGAAGTGACAGCTGCCAACGACCACAGGCTTGTACGAGCGTCACATAGAGTCCAAAGTCCGAGTCCGACCACTGCGAAGAAGAGGTGCTATAATATATATACATATAATATATATACATATTATATATATACTTTGTACTCTGAAAACCCCCTCGTTCTATTGTTGCGTCCTTCAAAACGTCCCTGAGAAACTTTCAACGTAGCTATGTTAGGCGAGAAAAATTTAAGGTTAAAGGTAACTAATATATCTTTGGTATGATTTTGCACATTGAGCTGGGGCTGAATTCCTCATTTATAGGTAAACGAAATACATTCCACTTAAAATATATTTATAGCGAAATAGCAGCGAGAGTTGTAAAGTGTAGTTACATAACATTTTTTGGTCTTTCGAGCAGGATTTAATGGTATTTACCTATATAGGTACATATAATACTACCTATATATTTTGATTATGAATTGTTTAATTAGTCGTAATACTTCATCTCCGAGTCGATTACATGAACGTACCTACTTAGCACCACTTCAAGATGGCAACTTCGGAATCGGAAATAAAACTTAACCTTAGAATCCGCATTACGAATATGTTGTGAAATCAGCTTGTCTTACAATTGAGCTACACTCTCTAGTATAATTTTTATTATTTCCTTAATCGGACTCCGTCTCCACCTCCAAGGTGCCATCAATATCGGCCGCTAAAATCCACTGCAGAACGCTGTAAGACATAATGTTATGAAGTACGCAAACAACACAAATCTAGCCGTTCCAATTTCCGACAGTTGCATTATTTTTACATGGGGTAGGAAGCCAAAATAAGTTTAGTTTTTCTCAATATGAAAACCTCATTGCAATTTAGAATCGAATGTAACTCCTAAGAACACGGTAGAAGAAACAAAGTCTAGTATTGACTTATTTAATTTGATTATTGGTACAGTAAATTTAAGCATGAGAGCATTTTGTTTGTCGAGCATTTAACAAAAGATTGCTTGCAAAAAACCAGTTAGATATAAAGGTAAGTTTATTGTTAGCCTCAATGATCTACCGAAATATCAACCAGATATCAAAATACCTAGATAGGAAGATCATTAAAATAAACTGAAAGTAAAATGGACCCAGGACAGAACTTTGAGGCACTCCTATTTTAGTTGAAAAACCTGCAAAAGTACAGGTCCAAAGATATTATTACAAAAGATACTATTTAGTCGGCAACACAATAGTAAATTACCAGGTCCTTAAGATTTACTAGAACTTACAGTAGGTATTTCACCACGAGCGTATGGTGATCGACGCTGTCGATTGCCTTCGAGAGATCAGAGAACACTCCCAGCGCATTTCGAGATTCTTCTTAGACCCACAACATAAACTTAAGAAAGGTAGATTTTGTCAATGCAAGCTGTTTTTCATGTAATATCCAATTTTTATTAGTGTGCCAACAACTGGTTCAGCGAGATTAATGAATATTTTACTTGCGGCCGGCAGTACTTATAGATATAAAGTTATAGTTAGTAGTATTCATAGCGTTTATAATAAAACACTAAGGATACTAAATAGAACGTGTGAAATAACATTTTTGTAATAATTTTTTTAAGGAACAGACCAGCCAATATTTCTATGAAGATCTGACAGAGGGCAAATTCACTCTGCCAATCATACACGCCGCAAAACAAAATGGAGGCGAAGCTGTTTTGGGTATCCTTTTTGTAGTAATCAATCAAAATTTCTATAAACTTAAAATATTTATATTTATAGGACTATTTTATGTTTATTTTTATAATTGTATTTAAAAAAACAGCAGTGTGGTTTAAAAAGACTTACCGATGATGTGTTAAGATTTAGACAGGTTGTGGATGACTTTCTGTAGTTAAATATGTACTGAGAAATATTTCGTAGTAACGTTGTTTCACGTCCACTGTCCCAATTGATATTAAATCACTACTTAGTGAGTGGTGTCCAATAAGTCACCTGTTAGTCGACATATTTAACGTGGCTATGTAACTACTTGCTTCGATTTATATATTGATTACTACGGAGCAGAACTTTTTATAAGTTCCGATAAACTACTCGTCAGAATTGAAATCTCTTTAGCTTCACAAGCTTGTTAACACTTTTTTATTGATTTTTATTCGAAGTAAAGTACGTGAGCATGTTACAGTCGGGTTAACGTACGCCACATCAAAACAACGACATTGAATTCTGTTAAAACTGCCACAAAACGAGCAAATCTTAAGTCATTATGGTTACTCAGCTATGCTTATTTATTGAGCTTATAAAGCCATACAATCTCATCAAAATATTGTTTTTAAATAATAATATCTTTGATAATTCAACTGTTTTTAACATGCCTGTTTAATAAATGAAAATTTGACTTTGACCTAATAAGCGGGCCTACCATGAACTCTTATTGCTATTCAATTGACAACCTAAAATGAACTGCTTTGCTATTTCGTACCACGACGTGATTAGAGCTATCTAATTTAGGTTGACGTCAAATCAACTGTTTAAATCGCAAACTGATTTAGTTCGTTCATTCATTCGTACCATGAGGTGTTATTTCAACCTAAACTGGATAGCTTATTTGTCAAAGTCACCGATTCGAAAAAAGTTATAACTTCCTCAGAGGAAAGTGAAAATTTTTATTGATTAAAGATGAGATGAGAATACTTTATTGGACTTTTTTGTAAAACAAAATACTGAAAATAAATACCAAAAATGAAAATACTAAAGACGAGGCAGTAAGGGCCCGAGCTATAGCCTGCTCGCAAGAAAGAATTAAAAAAAATGTACTCTGTGGTCCTGTCAAATCAAACATCAATTATGGAGGTGCGTTCATAACTCGTTATTTTTACGAAAACACATAAGCAAACATTTAATTTGTAATTCAAAGAACTATATTTATTTATATTACTATTATTTAAGTATTAAATAGGGCTAAATGGCTTATAATTTGACGCAATTGTAAAATGTATTTTTAGTATTTTCTACGCAAAAAAACCGCTAAAATCATATCATTTTAGGTTTCGAACGCAATTTTATTTCGTTCATTCTTCATAAGCGATCCAAACGCCATTCAGTAAAAGGCACTTCATGGTACGAATTTTAGTGATTCAGTTTGGGTACCTAAACAGAACTGCATCGGATTCGCATCGCTTTTTAAAAGTTGATGGTAGGCCCTAAGGTCAAATAAACCATAATAAAATAAACCTTGTAATGAAAAGGCGTTAACTCTTACGAAAGATATTCTCCGGCAACGAACCACTGATGAAAGTCTTAAGAAGCAATGCGTTTTGCTTCTGGAAGAGCTTGGCAGTCTGCAGTATACGAAAGATAGAATATTACAACTTGAACGCATGATTCGGATTGAGGTGAGGTTTAACATAACGTATTACGTAAGTATTTAATGCTAATTAATTTCTCTACGCGTTCCCGAGGAAAAGGATCTAGACAGATAAACACAAAATGACCAGAAGTGAAAGAAAATGACCAAAAATAACACTGAAACATCGATTTGATATTTCATGGAAGTATATATAAAAATAAAATAAAATAAATAAATATCGCACACAACAAGCACTGTATGTACTACCGTTAACAATATACCTCACCGCGATGTAATGAGCAATCCATCAGGGATCCATTGATTTTTTTTCTTGTGACAATAAGGGACGAGACGAATAGGACGTTCAGCTGATGGTAATCGATACGCCCTGCCCTTTACATACAGTGCCGCTCAAGATTCTTGAAAAACGGAAAAATTCTGATCGGCACTACAATTGCGCTAGTCACCTTGAGACATAAGATGTTAAGTCTCATTTGCCTGCCATAAATTATTGAATTTCACTAACTACGGCGCCCTTCAAACTGAAACACACTAATGATTTACACATTACTGCTTCACGGCAGAAATAGGCGCCGTTGTGGTACCCATAATCTAGCCGGCATCCTGTACAAAGGAGCCTCCCACTAGTGAAGGGTGTCGTAAGTAAGCGACTAAGAGCATTTACCAGTGAACCATCATCTGAACGTCCTGCTCGTCGCGTCCCTTATTTTCATACAAAAACCCCCTTATGCCAGGAATTTCCCTATTATTTTTATGCCCCGGGGAAGCACAGTGCACCTTCTATTGTAGGTATTACTATTGCTATTACACTATAGAATAAAACATTTTAAATATCCTGAACCCATACAGCATTATAAATCATGGTGTATATATTGATAATTTACTTTCTCATATTAAATTATGGTTTCAAATTTAACTCTCCGGTTCGAGTCCCCCATCGATAATAAATTTTGGTGACAAATTTAATTTAACTAATCCTAAATAAGTGAGAGATATCACTTTAAAAAATAACATTTTGTTTAGATAACTCAAGGCTGAGATAAGATCAATTCGAAATTATAAACTCAAATTATTTCCATCAACCTTCGTAAATGTTTTGTACTTGCATAATATCTTTATTATAATAATCTCCGTTACGATTTACTTACAGATAGAAAATTTCGGCGGTAATCCAGAATTATCGGCAATACTAGACGAGATGGCTTCTAATATTTAAGGTTTAAGATTAATATAATTTCCTTTGCATTGTGTAAAATCATATTATTTAAATTTAATGTGTCGGTTACATTAACGTATCAGAATAATTAAACGTATCAATTTACATTGTTTTTATTTACTCGTATAAGTACCTACATACATTGAGTATTTGACATTTTACTATAAACCCTATGATTACTACCTACTAACTTTAAGTTTAGATCTATAGTTACTTACTTACCGGCCTCAACTGAAATATTCATAAATCCGGCTCAACCAGTCGTTGCATCACTTTACATATTAATTAAATGTACTAATTGAAATTATTTGTAAAACGATAAATCTGTAAATGTTGATTTAAATGAGTGGCAGTGAGTTTCTTACTACTTCTTCTCATCAAAGCTCAACATTTTCCAAAGCGATGGTAAATTTAAAAATAAAAGAAAACTTTTGACATCCATAAGTGGTCCTTGACTTACATGAATAATTTCGATTTGATTTGATTGTACCCAAAGCGCAAATTCCACATCAATCATGAAAGGATTGTTAGTAGTAGTAATAGTCTTTTTTTATGGAAAAGGAGGACAAAGGAGCGTATGGGTCATCTGGTGTAAAGTGATCACCGCCGCCCACATTCTCAAGAGGAAGAAAGGAATACCCGCAATTTTTTGAAGGTACCCATGTCATATTGTGCCGGAAACAACACACAAGGAAGTTCATTCCTTGAAAACCGCACTGTGGAGGACCGCCACACATCCAGATGGTGGGGATGATATCTTAACTTGTGGCGTGTCGTGCGAAGATGGTATTCGGCAGCAGGAATCAGGTGAAACAGCTCTTCGGAGCACTCCCCATGACAAATGCGGTAGAAAACACAATGAAGCGACGTCGCTACGCAACGCCAAGTGATCCAGCCATTCACGGAGCATTGGGTCCCCGACAATTCAAGCTGCTTTGCATTGCACGCGGTCAGATCCATCGAGCTGATACTAGGGTGCGCCAGACCAGAGATGACAGCAATACTCCATGTGTGGCCGGACCTGCGCTTTGTAGAGCCCTAGAATGTGTGCCGGCTTGAAGTATTGCCATGCTCTTTTAATGACGCCCAGCTTTTTCGAAGCCAATTTGGCTTTGCCCTCCAGGTGGCCACGGAATTGGCAATCGCTCGAGATTTCGAGACCCAGTATTCCGATACTAGGCGAGGCTTTAATGTTGTCGAAGAATCGAACAACCTGACTTCAAACGAAAAGTATAATTTACTTTCTCATTCTTTTATCGATCTTTTTAATGAAATATTTACACCTAGATCGATAAGGGTCTCGAATTTTTTAACCTTCATCGAATGGGCAACACCTGAATTACATAAACGGAGGAAAACAATGTATGGGTTATATAGAGAATAACAATTCAACAGAAGCGATACATTTAAGGGATATGTTAAACAGTGCTCAAAGCAGCTTAGAACAGACTGTCTCTTAGCTAAATCCAAATGTCTAAGTTCGTAAATCCAAAATAGCACAAATAGAATAAACACTATATGGGAAGTTATTAATAATGAAACAGGACGATCAAGTCGAGTAAATAATTAGCACAAATTACAAATAAAAGGCAAACTTTTAAACGTAGACATTGAAGTAGCCAACGCTTTTGAATTATTTTTTACCGATATTCCAGTCTCCACAACAAAGGAATTGAATTCCGCAACGACCTCTGCTGTTGCCATAATGAAGAAAAGTTTACCAGAATGTAAAATTAATTTTAATTTTTGTTCGTATAAATCCCTCTTATTTTTATTATTATTAAACTATTTAACTTACTTAAAGTCAAAAGAGCCAGTGACTAATGGGGTGTCTCAGTTTATATTGTTAAATAATTTATTGGAATTTATTGCCTCTGAATTGGCCTTAATTTATAAGAGCTGTATTGATTCGGTTGTTTTTCCTGATTTACTTAAATATAGCAAAATAAGTCCACTTTTTAAGTCGGGCAGTGTAACTGATCCTAATAATATCGGTCTTACCTACTATTAGCAAAATTTTTGTAAACATTATTTTACTGCAGTTGGGGAAACATTTTTATGTAAACAATTTATTGCATAGAAATCAATTTGGTTTTACTCGAGGCTTATCAACAACTGATGCTGGTGTCGAATTAATAAAGAATATTTTTGATGCTTGGGAAGATTCTTTTGATACTTTGGGTGTTTTTTGTGACTTGACAAAAGCGTTTGATTGTGTTCACCATGAGGCTCTTATTAATAAATTATATCAATACGGTGTACGAGGAGTCTTGCTGAAACTATTAGAATCATATTAGAAGGAAGAATCCAATTCGTTAATGTAAATGGAAAGCAATTCTCTGGTTCCTTGGTCTCAATGGGCGTACCTCAAGGCTCAATTCTGGGACCTTGCCTGTTTCTGGTATATATTAACGATCTGCCATTTTTTATAAATAACAAGTATCATATAGTCGTGTTTGCCGATGATACATCTTTATTATTTAGAATCAAACGTCAGCAACATCAGTGTGATGAAATAAACAATGCTTTGTTAGGAGTATCAAAATGGTTCAATATGAATAATTTATTATTGAATAAAATTAAAACAAAATGTTTGAAATTTACGTTGCCAAATGTAAGGCAAGTACATTCAAAAGTAAATATCAATGACACTGAATTGAAAATTGATTATAATGCAGAATTTTTAGGTATAACATTAGATTCCAAACTTCAGTGGGGCCTCATTTACACAATTTATTTATTTATTAGTATCGTCAACACAATAATCACTAACTAATTACATTAAATGTCATTCTAAATAAGTCTACGTCTAAGTGTTATTGCACTTACAGGCAACGACCACATGCAATTATAACATACATAATTTTTGAATTTTAACAACATACGAACTCATACTAAGATACAATATAATACAATACAATACAATTATATAATAAGATACAATACAATTATAAATTAGTTTCTATAAAGTGAAAACTAATTAAAATGAAAATGAACAAAACTTATTTTACATACGGCAGAACTAAAATTTTACATTAAATGAATAATTTTAGTTGAACAGCAAATTATGTTCCTGTCTAGCAACACATCAATTTCCTAAGTTTAAACCGAAAAGCAGAGAGCTTATCATTAAAAATATCTTACTTTGATCAACTTTCGGAAGACTATTAAAAGTGCGAACAATTCTATTAAGAGTACGAAAGTGACCTAGGTTAGACTTTGCAGTATTTGTTAGAAATGTATCGTGTCTGCTGATTCTCGGGAGTCTCATGGGAGCGGATACATTAATTAATGAGAGAATTTCGGGGCAGTCAAATTTAACTAGTAAATTGAGTTCAGTAGCTTTTGCTGTAAAAAGGATACGAGAACTTACTGACATAGATATAGCAAGAATTGCCTATTTTAGCTATTTTCATAGCGTTATGTCGTATGGAATTATACTATGGAGGAGTGCAGCTGAAGTAAATAATATCTTCATACTTCAAAAAAGAGGTGTACATGGCACGTACACCAAATTTCTAAGGGAAAAGTTTAAAGATATTCATATTATGACCATGTACGGCCTATATATTTATAGCAATCTCCTGCACGTACATAAACATTGTAATTTATACAGTAAAATAAGCGATAAACATAATTTGAACACTAGAAATAACTACAAGCTTATAGTGCCCCCTACTAGGCTCTGTAAAATAAAACATTCTTTTGCATGCGATGGTATTAAATTTTACAATAAATTTACGACAAATGGGGATTTTTTAGTGATAAACGAGCAAACTTTAGTCTTCTGGGGGTTAAATTGGATAAGGTTCAATTTACCCCATTCCGCGAGATTCTCACGAGAGGACTCGATAGAAGATACAAGTTTATCCCGGCACTGGTCCACGAATTTCCGTCTGCATATCAATGTATGTTGGAGGTATCCAAAATA
>CATIXN010002396.1:0-10261 GCA_949711725.1 Leptidea reali
TTTTATGTCATAATGTGTCTCTTAATGCAGCGGAACAACGGCTTACGTTATATTAAATTGTACATATTTACAGATATTGCCGTAGAGATTGGATTACGTTGTCAAGGTATAATTTCTTTATAGTGATAAGCATAAATAAATATTATAAATAATATAATAAATTTAACGGCATTGATAAAATTGCAATTAACAAACATAATTAAATGCCAGTACATATTATAATAGTACATAAAATTTGGCGCATCCCAGTATCAGCTCGATCCATCTGACCGCGTGCGACGCAGAGCAGCTCGAATTGTCAGGGACTCACTGCTCTGTGAATGGCTGGATTGGCGTTGCGTAGAGGCGTCGCTTCATTGTGTGTCTTCTACCGAATTTATCCCGAGAGTGGTCCGAAGAGCTGTTTCACCTGATTCCTGCCACCGAATTCCACCTTCGCGCGACACACTACAATTTAAGATATCATCCCCACCATCTGGATGTATGGCGGTCCTCCACTGTGCAGTTTTCAAGGAGCTTTCTTCCACAGACTACAAAGCCTTGGAATGAACTTCCTTGTGCGGTGTTTGCGGGACGATACAACATGGGTACCTTCAAAAAAAGCGCGTACACCTTCCTTTCTTATTCCATTCCTGTAACAGTAACGGAATAATCACTTGGACACACTTTTCGATTACACCCTGTATACATATAACGTACTAATGAACCGACGTAATAATTTTGATAATGGCAATCTATAAATATTCTCATATTGAACAATTAAAACCATAGACTGAATATAACAATCAATCAAATTCTTTATTTGCGAATAAACTATTAATATTACTAAATTTATTGGTATGTCACGATGGTACAATCTTACAGTTTCACATGTTGCGCCAGGTATAACTAGGCATGCAAATTAATGTAATACAATAAATGATATAAGTAATGAAACACATAACAAAAGTAGATGATGAAATATGCCTGCATATCAGTAGCAATAGATGAGCTGACAGCTCAGCTGATACCACTTCTTAAAGTCAATGTTTTTTTTTTTTATGGAATAGGAGGACAAACGAGCGTACGGGTCACCTGGTGTTAAGTGATCACCGCCGCCCACACTCTCCTGCAACACCAGAGGAATCACAAGAGCGTTGCCGGCCTTTAAGGAAGGTGTACGCGCTTTTCTTGAAGGTACCCATGTCGTATCGTCCCGGAAACACCGCACAAGGAAGCTCATTCCACAGCTTCGTGGTACGAGGAAGAAAGCTCATTCCACAGCTTCGTGCTACGAGGAAGAAAGCTCCTTGAAAACCGCACTGTGGAGGACCGCCACACATCCAGATGGTGGGGATGATATCGTAACTTGTGGCGTGTCGTGCGAAGGTGGAATTTGGCGGCAGGAATCAGGTTGAACAGCTCTTCGGAACACTCCCCGTGATAAATGCGGTAGAAGACACACAATGAAGCGACGTCTCTACGCAACGCCAAGTGATCCAGCCGTTCACAGAGTACTGGGTCCCTGACAATTCGAGCTGCTCTGCGTTGCACGCGGTCAAATGGATCGAGCTGATACTGGGGTGCGCCAGACCAGAGATGACAGCAATACTCCATGTGAGGCCGGACCTGCGCTTTGTAGAGCGCTAGAATGTGGGCCGGCTTGAAGTATTTCCGTGCTCTATTTATGACGCCCAGTTTTTTTGAAGCTACTTTGGCTTTGCCCTCCAGATGGCCACGGAATTGGCAATTGCTCGAGATTTCGAGACCCATTATTCCGATACTAGGCGAGGCATTAAGGGAAGTGTTCTCGAAGAGCAGTGATACGGCAAATGGGGTTGTTTTAGTGGTAAACGCGCAAACTTGAGTCTTCTGGGGGTTAAATTGGACAAGATTCAACTTACCCCATTCCGCGACCTTCTCGAGAGAGGACTCGATAGAAGACACGAGTTTCTCCCGGCACTGGTCGACGTTTTCCCGAGAGAGACCTGCATGGCCCGTGTATACGGCATCACCAGTGCTGTCGTCCGCATAGCAATGCATGTTGGCGGTGTCCAACATATCATTGATATGCAGAAGAAACAGCGTGGGAGATAGCACACAGCCTTGGGGCACTCCAGCGTTCACGGGCTTGGGATTCGAGCAATAACCGTCGATAACGACCTGTATTCTGCGCCCAGTGAGGAAGCTGGAGGTCCACTTGCATAAGTTCTCGGGAAGCCCAAATGATGGAAGTTTTGCGAGGAGCGCCTTGTGCCATACACGATCAAAGGCCTTCGCTATATCCAGACCAACTGCCAGGCCTTCCCCCTTGCTTTAAATAGCCGCCGCCCATCTATGTGTTAGGTATACCAGAAGATCGCCAGTCGACCGACCATGGCGGAAGCCGTACTGCCGGTCGTTGATCAACTAGTGACCCTCAAGGTATACCATGAGCTGGCGGTTAATTATGCTCTCCATAATTTTGGAGAGTAGGGAGGTAATAGCAATAGGCCTGTAGTTTGCCGGATCCGAACTGTCTCCTTTTTTTGGGATCGGATGGACAAGGGCTGACTTCCATGAATCAGGGACTACGCCTTTTGAATAAGAGTGCCGAAATAAACGCGTTAGCACCGGCGTCAACTCAGGGGCACACGTTCTAAGCACGATTGGAGAAATGCCATCCGGCCCGCTCGACTTCCTGACGTCCATCGAAAACAGAGCTCGCCTAACAGTTTTCTGTCGGAACTGTACTTCAGGCATGGAGCTATGACACCGCGGGATGGTCGGCGGTGTTTTTCCGTTGTCGTCAAGAGTCGAGTTGGAGGCAAAAAGAGTGCACAGGAGATCGGCTTTCTCTTTTGCCGTATGGGCCAGGGTCTCATTCCTCATGTGCAACGGCGGCATGGACGGCTGGTTGAAGTTACCAAGAGCAGCTTTCGACAACGACCAGAACTTGCGTGTTCCGGTCGGGTAACTGGAAAGCTGCTCGCCAATTTTGACGACGTGCTTCGATTTCGCACGGGCGATTTGCCACTTAGAAAATCTGGAGGCACGGTTATATTTCCTCTTCAGAACTTTGCAGTTCGGATCCTTTGAGCCCAGCGCCGCGTGTGCAATGTGTGCGTAAGCTAGTGGTTTCATATTTAAAATACTAAGGAGCTCATGGCCAGCGTGGCTGACTGTTTACAACTTGTCAGTTAAAATCGATTACAGTAACAAACGATTCACTTTCCTTTTCTATCTTACAGCATCTCCGTTAGAGACGTTCTTCTCGCACGCTTTGTTCGTATATACTCTATTCGCTAGTATATTGTAATTCTATGAATAAAATCAAAAGCACTCTTTACAGTCTTGCAGTCCTTTTCCTATCAATCATCATAATTTCAGCCGGAAGACGTCCACAGCTGGACAAAAGCTACCCTCAAAGATCGCCATGACGATCGGTCCTGCGCTGCCCTCATCCAACCTATTATTCCTACCTATAGGAGTTTACTCCTATAGATAGGAGGATTTATATAAATCTGTCAGCTCGATCTATATACATTTGTTACTGATTAACAGCTCGACTGATCCAAATAACGGCGCCTATTTCTCCCGTGAAGCAGTAATGTGTAAACATTACTGCATTTCTATGGCTACTAGCTCTGTACGACCTTCTGAAGATAGGCCAGCCCATACATGTACACTGCCTCCACCGTATTGGACTCTTTCTGAGATGCAGGCTTGAAGGTATCGCTCACCAGGTCGCCTGTAAACACTTCGCCTTCCATCAGAAGTGTAAAGGGAGAATCAAGACTCATCTGCAAACAAAATTCTTGACCATTCTTTTTCATCCCACTACATGTGTTCACGGGCGTATTGCAGTCTCGCTATTCGATGCTGTCTCTCAAATTTTGGGCCACTCGCTGGTCTTCGGGGTTTCAAATTTGCTTCAGCAAGTCTTCTTCTTACTGTACTGTCACTAATGTAGTCCCTCCGGGTCTGAAGTAGCTGTTGCTGGACTTCAACTGCATTTTGATGGCGATTTCTTAACACAGTGGAAATAATATAACGATCTTCTCGGGCACTGGTACACCTGGGTCTGCCATTACAAGGTCTCCTCAGATGGTGTCCAGTCTCTTCGTACCTTCGCTTTACCTTCTAGACCGTTCGTACCGTCTCACACACCATTCTTGCAGTGCGACGCATACTGATGCCTAGTTCCAGAAAAGCCATGATCCTAGCACATTCTTCAACTGAAAGAGGCATGATAAATAAATGTTATGTGCTTTTTAGCATAAATTTTTAAAACAAGACCCATCGATCTTGAAAAAAATTTAAAACAGAAAGAAAAATGTGAATGGTAAAATTGTAATTCGGAAACGTCCACTTTGAAAAAGGAATGGTTTTGTTTTTGATGTTTTTTTTCAGCCAATTCTTAAAAGAAGGTTACCGACTATAAAGTTTTTATGTACAAAATTAAATTCTCTTTGGAGTCCTTTTTATTTCGAAAGTATTGTGAACTTAAAACGTTATCCCAATTTTAAAAGTGTGACTTACTTTTGAAGCCCAGTGTAGTTCAAAAAATAATTCAACATGTTTTTAAAGCACTGTTATGTGTATTTGAGGTGGTTTGTTATGCTTTCATGCATTAACCACACTTCATAGCAGTCATGAAATACTGAACACATTCTATCAGAAAGGACACCATGGTAAATTTATAGCGAATTTTTAAGCGTACCAGGGAGTGAGATATGAAATTATTTTGACGAAGTCGTGGAGAGAAGCTAGTATACCATTGTATACTGTATAATATACAAATTAAAAATATATAAATTTATATTATAGATATAATTAATTAATATTAAAATCGACTTTATTTACGATTTATCGATGTGGGTACCTACTTGTTTCGGACCATCCGGAGGTCCTTTATCAGGGTGAGTGTAGTAGCGGTCACGTCCTGTCTAGCACTACGAATTCGCGATCATAGGTTGTTCATGAGAATAAGATACCTACCAATAGTAAATCTTTCATTGAACCAATTATCCACGTTGATAATGTTTAGTGAATATTGTCAGATATGCCACTAAGTTATTTGGACTAGCGCCAATAAAATCATTATCAGCAATCGCCTATTTAATTACTGTTTGGCATTTAATTAAGACAAATTAATTTATTATATTATAACGCTGTATTTGCCTGGAACTGACATGTAGAGCATTGATTAGCATTATTAAATTAATGAGTCTTGGTATGATCCGCATAGTAACAACCAGTTAGAGATACCAGTGGGAGGCGCCTTTGCACAGGATCCCGGCTAGATTAGGGGTACCACAACGGCGCCTTTTTCTGCCGTGAAGCATTAATGTGTGAACATTACTGTGCTTAGGTGTGAAGGGCGCCGTAGCTAGTGAAATTACTGGGCAAATGAGACTTAACATCATATGTCTGGGCAAATTGTTGGGTTGTTCAAGAATCCTGAGCGGCACTGCATTGTAATGGGCAGGACGTATGACAATTCAGCTGAACGTCCTGCTCGTCTCGTCCCTTATTTTCATAAAAAAAAGTAAGGGTTATTCTGGATTGTCTCAGCTATAAATTGGCTTCAAATTGTGTCCCGTAATAAACGATCTGGAGCACTTATGAGTATAAGTCAGTGAATACCTACGGATGATATTCTGTTCATAATAAGAAAAGCCTTTTTTAATTTGTAAAAACCATCGTGAAAATCTAAGAAAGGAGTAAAACATAAAACAAAAACGAATTTCTGATTTATCCATTTTATCATCGTCATCTAAGCCAACGAAGGCGTCCACTGCTAGAAAAAGAACTTCCCCACAGATCGCCATGACGATCGGTCCTGCGCTGCCCTCATCCAACCTACTCCGGCAATTTTGATCAGATCGTTGGTCCATCTTGTGGGGGGCCTACCAACACTACGTCCTCCGGTACGTTGTCGCCATTCGAGGACAATACTGGACCCTATACATTTATCTTTTATTATTTTTTTATTATTGAGTAAAAATTGGCGCTATTCAGATGTCTTGTCGCCTTTTTCTTTAAAATGATGAATTTAAATGTATCGTAAAATAAATATTTATTTGAAGCATAACCAAAACCTCAATGAATTAACCCACAATGTTAGAGCTTCTTTAAAGTATTCTATGCAACAGTTGTATAATGAGGGTCAAAAACACGAGTGGCGTGAATTGTAATGAGAGCCTTAGACGAACGAATTACGCCACGACCGTGTTTTAACTTCCCGTTAAGAAAATTGAAAATATTAAAAAAATTGAATGAAAAAAAATCGAGTATTCATCAGATCTCGACGTTTTAAGATCCTAGGAAGCTTACGTGACTATTTCCGCGATGGTGTCCGTACGGCTGTATGTGTGCATATGTGTGTGTCCGTACGTATGTATGTATGGATGTGTGTGTGTGCGTGTGTGTATGTGTGTGGTTGGGTGTGTGTTGCGTATTTGTGTGTGTATTGGTTTGTGTGTGTGTGTGTGTGTGTGTGTATGTGGGTGCCATTCGAAAGGTCTTATAAAATCAGTTTTAATCCTATAAAAGTGTTTTATTTAAATAAGTTAGTGCCTTAGTCTTTTATGAATTTCAAGGCTTCATATCTGTGTTCAAAACCCAAAGTCGTAGTAAGTTTTAAATTAAGACTATCAATAATTTATTTCAGGCATTCGATCACGCTTTCACTTCAATACACTACAACAAAATATGTACTTATCAAAGCATTATTACACTAAATCTAATTCAGACCACGTTCTTCTTGACGTCAATGTTTTCCCCTTAGATTGTTGGAAAGTTCATGTATTACTTTGCCATTAAGAGAAACGTGACCAATTAAGATGCTTTCACATGAAGACCTGCATTCAAAATATGTTATGTTTAGCTCAATGACAATTCTACCAATAGGAATTGCTGAATAAGTTATTCGTCTACTGCTAGAAGTGTTGTATGTATGTTTGATTCATATATACTATATTCATAGTCTTGCTAATATTATTTTCGGTTACGCTTACCTCCCGTGCAAGAATTAATTTTAAACTGACTTCCAAAAAGGATGTGATACTCGGCCGAATCTTTTTTACGCTATCCGGATATTTGAGTCACCTACCGTAACGTCGTTATGTTCAAGTAATTGTCACAGTCGAATATGATGATTAATGGAACTACTTAACAACTTACATTAAGGGTGCGATCTGTGGCAGGATTTCAAACTGTCTGTAATCAAAATGCAATACGCCCATGTTACTTGCTGCATTGCAATACATAGTAGAACTACACTTAATAATAATAATAGTTAGTGTAATAGTAACTAGAATTATATTAATTTATTCGATTGTATAACAATACGCTATTATTTATTTTTACTTTTTAGTGCATATTAAATATATTGTTTTGAATTAGTGTTTTTGAAGTCGGTTGTTTTTTTGTTAAATTTTTTTGTTCATCATGACCACTTGACAAAATTTATCATGATTGTATTAAAAATCATTTTTACATTTTTATTTTGAACTTCAAAATGCATTATGAGTACAAAGATGATTCCCGAGTAATTAATACTTTAGAAATATATTAACAATGTATATTTTATTAATCAGAGCGCCATTTGTGTCTGAAGTTAGAAGTTAGTTAGAAGTCCGTTAGAAATAAAAATAATGGTTATTAAAATTAAAAATGATATCAAGCAGAAGTCTATAGGAATCAATATTGAGAAAATAAATGCCTTTTATTCTATTTAATAAATGTTAAGTTACAATCTCGCAAGATGTCTTGAAAGTTGCAGGTTCACCTTAACGAGGTAATTAACACCACAATTTAAGTTTCATAATGACCAAAGTAGTACTTACACTGCAGTTAAGTCGCTCAATGGGAAAAGTTTAACATTCATCAAAACATAACGTCGTTATGTTGTAGAAATATTTAACGTTGCCGGGAAATGGCTGTTAAAGCGATGTTTTGTGACACAGAAAATCATTTTCAACAAGTGAAACATTCTTATCTATTTCTATGAAAGACTTTTTTTTTTAATTTTGTCATAATTTCCTACAACGCAAGTTTAAAAAGTTTCATTATATCCAATATTATATATAGGTACAAACATTGTCGCGGTGAAATTTAGGAAACAAAATTAACAAAAATATTAATAAATAATCTCCTAAATCCCAAAATAATTTTTCCTGTTGCTAACTTTTATGAGTTATGGCTTTTATATATGTACATAATATAACAAAAAATTATGTTTCGTGTTTAATTAACCGACTTCAAAAAAGGAGGAGGTTCTCAATTCATCCGTATGTTTTTTTATGTTTTTTACCTCAAATCTTTCGACTGAGTGAACTGATTTTGATAATTCTTTTTTTATTTGAAAGCTGGTGCTTCCCGTGTGGTCCCATTGTAATTTGGTCCAGATCTGACAGTGGTATCTATGAGAAAACCATAAAAGTCTTAAATTTTGCTATAAATACGTATAGCAAAGTGGATGATAAATTTACGAATACCTCAATATCGCGCCAACAACGCGATTTCGATGATTCTTTTTTTATTGGAAAGGATATACTTCAAAGATAGTTGTGTGAGAGTTTGGTTAGGTTTTGATTTCGAAATCCATGACAAAGTAACGGAACACTGTCTGTCATCAAACTGCAAAGCACTTACGTTCATTTCTGCATTGAAAAATTTTGTAGGTGATATACCATTACCTATACCTATACACATATTTAGACAAATTGTTAGTTAGTGTACTTCAAATTCACTAAAAATCATAAAATATTATTTTTTTAACAAAAAAACAATCGCCTTCAAAAACACTATTGCAAAACAATAGATATAATGTGCACTAAAAAGTATAAAAATTAAATAAAGGATTATTGTAATTTTTGGAGTCGGTGTCATCCAAGATAGGTTCTTTACTACATACATAGATAAAGGAGGCGAGAGGCGAGAGCGTGTCATAGCGGAAGGACACCGATTCCAAAAATAACAATATTCGTAACTAGAATTAGATTAATTAATTAGATTGTGTAATTATATTCACGTGCAAACAACTTCAGTTTTAAGAGTAAAATAATACACACTTTTTTAAAAATGCGTATCGGTCATATATCTGAAAAGAGGCGAATACCCTTTCAAACATTATTGGGCCTAGATGTAAAAGGATGAAATTAGTGCCATTTAAAAGCTTATATATTAAGAAATCATCACTGAAAATTTGTGGAATTTTGGCAGTATGCAGACTATAGGAGGTTTTGTAAAATTGAGGTTACGCAATATATGGGCAACAATCTATCCCAAAATGCTAATTTTTGAAATGCGATTGTTATTTTGTTGTATGATAGCAAGGGTCGTACAAGTTTCGCAATATCAGAAGTCCATGGAAAGAAAGCAGTAGTCGAGAAAAATATCAATAAAATAACGAGAAACACTCAAATGATAAACCGCGTACGCTCAAACAATACTACGAAACGAGTGACAATAAAGTGACATCCTAGACCAGTCAAAAAGTATTATGTGGCTGTCACTGTCAGCACTAATCAAAAAAAGGGAATCAGAATCGACTTTTTCTTACATCGATTTCTTTTTAATATTATGTTGATATTTATTTTTTTTAACTCTAAAGATGTGTAATGTACTTATTTAGGTACTTTTATTGAATCAATCATCTTGTGTAATTGGTTTTGGGTTCAATTGTTTAAACTCATATACATAATCGATTATAGTAGTCGATATCCCATTTTAATCGTGAATTTCAAGACACTGAAAACTGAATTTTTAGATTTCTCATTTTCTAGATTGTGAATTAGGCTAATTTTCTATATTTTGAAATAGAAAAATATGACAGTTTTTTTAAGCCATATCTCAACTTATTACATTTTTTGCTTAAAAATCCCCGTCTTCTTTATTGTTAACCGTAAATTGTTACGCGAAAGCATGACTCGAAATTGTTTTCTCATACATCTGAAACAGCAAGTAAAATTTCTATGGAATGTTATTAGACATAGCTTACCTTTAAAAGGTAAAACAAAGAAGAATACAAAGAGAATTAATAAAGCTTTCCGTGTTAGCAATATAAACACATAAAATTGTGAACAAAACCAAAGTTAACTGTCAACTTGTGACAAAAATTGAATTTATATGAGCGAAGACGAGAGCTAGTCCGTAGTCTGGTCGCGAAAACTTAAAAACTACTGTACCAATCTTCACAATGGATAGCATGGTTCTCGGGGAAGATCTTAGCTTATTATATTATAAGTTTTTTTTTGTATATATTAACGAAATTTGTTGGAGATATCGAATAATA
>CATIXN010002398.1:0-10257 GCA_949711725.1 Leptidea reali
CCTGGGCATGGGCGGCTTATAGTCGAACCCTCCAGAAGAAAGCCCAATCCTCTGACCGGAACTCGTTGCCAAACGTGTCAGATCTTCCTTCAATTGTTCCCACGTGACCACGTGTCGGCCAACGTCTTTGCTCGTCCTCTCAATTGCCTCTCAACGTCCTCGCAAGATCGCTTTCATTCGAACTTCATGGAGCTAAATATTCAGTTTCATAATGGTTTCGTCCAATAGCACACCAGTCCCTAATGGAATGCGACTTCTCATCAGGATTGAACGGCGGTAGGTAAAAGTCATGGTGCCTCTGTAAGGGTGCAGTTTCTGGACATAACGTCACTCTCGCAGCGCTTATCGCTTTTCGTTCAGGAGACCCATCACTTGATCCATGGTAAAGGTCATCGCATCTGGAGGCCCTAAGTCATGGGGCTGTGATCCCACCGCTGCTGTCGGCGTTACGCCAGGATTTTCTCGATCTGGGTCCATCACGTTGAAGTAACACACTAAGAATTTCTCAGCTTATACACTCACAATTGCTAGTTTAGAACTTAACATGAACTGAACAGTCTTTACATATAACAACCGCTTTTATAGCTACCTTCCAATGGATAAAAGTAGATACAACTTCTTTTAAAACAATTAAATAAAATTAAGTAGTGTTAAATAATTCCTAAATAGTTTATATTATATGGTTTGTTCATCAAATTTGAATAAACATTAGTTAGTACCATAATCATGTAAGAAGATGGCGCTGCAAGCAAGTTTCGAAATTCAATTAAGAAAGACTAACTGCATAATATAATAAAGTTTGATACAGAATAATGATATTAATTCTAATACAAATTAATTTAAACATTACCTCATTGACACCTCCCCATACTGTCACACATTTTAATAGGCTTTGAGCTAGAGCATAGTAAACTGTAGTTAGTGTTTCAAGATAAGCTCCATTTCTAAGCCGAAATTAGTTTCCTCAGGCGTAGAGTAAGGTTTTGGATATGTTCTTTCCAATTGAGAAAACGATCTACAGTGAGCCCCAGGTATTTAATGCTCGTTACTGAATGTAGAGATTGGCAATTACAAATATTAGAACTATCAGTGGATGTATGCCATTTTATACTATAATTTTGTTTTGGTAGAGTGTTTTGACGATGACTAAACGTAATAAATTTTGTCTTTTCTACATTTAACGTGAGTTTACAATCATTTAACCAGCACATGACTTCTCTCAAAGCATTTTCAGAATATGTACGGGTCTCGTTCCAATTTTCTCCGTGTAAAAGCAATACTGTGTCATCAGCATATGAAATGATATCACAAGCGGTAATTTTTTGACTGCACAATCCGTTTATATATATTAGGAAGAGTGTTGGCCCTAGTACACTCCCTTGCGGAACTCCATGGTAAATGTTTGTCTCTTAACTTAATAAGTTGCCAATCTTTACACATTGTATATGTTCAGAAAGATAACTTTGAAACATCTCTAGCACTATTCCACGAACACCAACTCCTTCTAATCTTGATAATAGAATTGGAACAGAGACAGTATCAAAGGCTTTAGCAAGGTCAAAAAATATACCAAGCACTTTTTGCTTATTGTCAAGGTGTCTGGCAATCGATTCAGTCAGAAGGAGACAAGCATATTCTTTACATTTACTCTTAACAAAGCCAAATTGATTTTCAGAAAGTATCTTATTCTTATGCATCAATTTTGTAAGTCTATTATTAATAATTTTTACTAAAATCTTATATAAAGATGGTAGTAACGATATCGGCCTGTAGTTTACGAAACTGCTTCGGTCACCATTTTTATATACTAGACACACTAGTGCTTTTTTAAATGCTTTCGGAAAGGTACCACTTTGTAGACATATATTAAAAATATGAGTCAGTGGGGGCATCTTTGCATATTTTAATGACTAGTGTCGAAATGTTATCAATGCCAGCAGCTGAATCATTCTTCAAGTCCAGTATTTGACTCTTTACTTCTTTGAAGTCAGTATTAAACAGTGCCATTAATTCATTTGGTGCAAAATAAAAAGTTGAGGCGGTACTGGAGGTGGAACCGTTCGGAGTGGGTATATTTTGGCATACTACATTTCTACTAATAATCCCTTTAATCGTATTGTAAGTTTCAGAAGGGCCGATTTGCCAGCAGTTCATTACTATGCTTACTTACGTGCCATGCGCACGTGCAGATTTTCCCTCAAATTGCAAATAATATCGTATTTTTTTGGTCGGCCAGCCTTACATCTCTGCTTTTCTCCCATTGTGCCTATAGTAGACACTAATGATTTAATTAAATTAGTTTCTTTATTTTATTACTTATATTTTTGTGGTTTTATGGACTGTTTCTTGCGCTTTATTCTGTCATTTAATTTTCTAACTATTCTGTACCTATGCAATATTTGTTATAATGATGGTCAAAATCTACTATCAAAACGTACGTGGTTTACGTACTAAAACATCGGCTTTCTATCGAAACATTTGCTTAAATACTTATGATATTGTGAGTTTGACAGAAACTTGGTTAATTGATGGAGTGCATGACAGTGAACTCTTTGATGATCGCTACGTTGTTTATAGACGTGGCCGTAACTATGGTAAGACCAAGCAAACTTTGGGGGGTGGGGTATTAATCGCGGTAATAAGAGAGCTGGCTTCCGAATGTCGCAGTGACTGGTGCTCAAATGTTGAAGATATATGGGTGACGCTGACATTGCAATGCCGTAAGCCTGTAATTAAGTATAAATTGCATTTATGTACTGCTTATTTTTGTAACCAAAGTTCAGGTAACTCATTACCTGTACAATTAATATCCTTTTCGGAACACCTTACCGATCTTGTTTTAAATAACCCATACAATAAGTTTATATTACTAGGAGATTTCAATATTCCGAACCTAAGGTGGAATCAATGTAATGAAAATTCGTCCTATACTGTTTTTAATGTACAAGGCCCACACCAAGTAGAATTTTTTGATAATATTAATTTAAGTAACTTATCGCAATATAACCACATACCTAACGTAAATGACAGAATATTAGATTTAATTTTTTGTAATAGTGAAGTATTTGTCTCGTCCTGTCCTAACCCCCTAGTACCTGAAGACCAGCATCACCCAGCTCTCTGCATTTTAGCCGACTTTGTGCAGCTTCATACTTTAAGACCTCGACCCTATACAAAGTTTTTATATAATTCGGGTGATTATGACTCAATTATATCAAAGCTGAGTGTAATTGATTGGCATCTCGAACTATCCCATTCCTATAGATCCCTTGAACAAGCGGTGACCTTTTTCTATGGCATCTTAAACGACTTAAAAAATCAGTATATACCCTCAAAAATAATTACCCCGTCACGTAAATATCCTCCTTGGTATAAAAAGCCACTCATTAAAATTCTTAAAGAGAAATACAAATTCCATTCTAAATACAAGATGTACGGTAACAGATCAGACTTCAATTCCTTTATAACTCTCAGGGAACGTGGTAAAGCCTTAGAAAAGAACATGTTCTCAGATTATATTTCCAGTATAGAAAAAAATATCTGCACAAACCCAAGAGCTTTTTGGTCATACATAAAATCTAAAAACCACAATAGCTCATTGCCTGCGGTTTTACGCTTTGGGGAGCGCTCCTCAGACCATGGGGAAGACATTTGCAATATGTTTAATGATTACTTCTATTCCAATTTCCTAGATAATAATTATAATGACTACTCTTCACATGAAATTGCAAATAACAATTTTACAGCAGATATTCATGATGTTGAAATTTTGCCCCAGGAATTGTATAAATTATTAAAATCACTCAATCTAGCCAAATCTGCTGGCCCAGATAACATCCCTGCAGTGTTTGTTGTAAATTGTGCCAGGAGTCTTGTCATTCCCCTCACCTTGTTGTTCAAACGCTCTCTATCAGAGGGAGTGGTACCTAAAATTTGGAAAACGGCTTTCATTACTCCGATACACAAAAAAGGCCCTAAAGATATAGTTACAAATTATAGACCTATATCTAAATTATGCTTATTTGCCAAAATTTTAGAGAGAGTTGTTTATAAGCAATTATATGATTGCTTAAAACACACTTTTAGCTCAGAGCAACATGGTTTCTTGAAAGGACGATCCACTGTTTCAAACCTTATTATTTGTAGCGACTATCTGGCTGTCCATATGTCAGAACCTTCACAAGTTGATGTCATATATACGGATTACAGTAAATGTTTCGATAGAATTGACCACTTACTATTACTGCGTAAGTTGCAGTCTGTTGGTATACCTGGTAATCTGTTCAGATGGTTTATATCATATGTACAAAACAGATGCCAGACCGTCGTACTACAAGGCTACGCATCGTCAACAATCCTGATCCCATCAGGAGTTCCTCAAGGATCACTTTAGGTCCCCTTCTTTTTAATATATTTATAAACGATATTTCTTCATGCTTTCTTAATTCAAAAATATTATTATATGCTGACGATATGAAGATACTATCTCCTATCAGATCACTTGAATGTGCACAACACCTTCAGGATGATCTCGATAGATTTGAAAATATTATTAAAATAAATTAGATTTAAATGTTAATTATTTAATGTTAATAAATGCCGCTCTTAATATACCAGCTGTTTTAGAGCCAAATGGTATTACCCGCCGCGATGGCAAGCGTCCTGATGGAATGACGCTGGTGGCTTGGGCACGGGGAAGGGCGCTGGTGTGGGACGCTACTTGCGTCGACACTCTGGCTCCTTCTCATGTCCAAGTTACGTCAGTTGGTGCTGGGGCTGCTGCTTCGACTGCCGAAGACAGCAAGCGTCGCAAATATGTTGGTCTAAGTGAGTCATACAGGTTTGTGCCGTTTGGTGACGAGACACTTGGCCCGTGGGGCCCAGAGGCGCGGAGAATGTTCAAAATACTATCTTCGCGCCTCAATAAGGCTACTGGAAACCCAAGCGCTGACAGCTATTTCGGTCAACGGATCAGCCTTGCTATCCAACGCGGTAATGCTGCCAGTATTCTTGGTACGCTTCCACGTAATGATAGTTTTAATTTTATGTAGTCGTAGTATTGTAAATATAGTTATAAGATTTGTTTTGATTATCTAAGTTGAATTCATATAATATTAAAATTGTTTAACTTAATGTTAATAAATGTTATATAACTTCATATACTAGAAAATCTACTCCCATCACATTCAATTATAGATTAAAATATTCGTTTCTAAAAAGAGTCCACTCAATTCGCGACCTAGGAATTGTATTTGATAATAAATTAATTTTTGACGATCACATTAACTCTATCATATGTAAGGCATCGAAATCCTTAGGTTTTATCTTACGTATGTCTTCAGAATTTAAATCCATTAAAGCCATAAAAATATTATACTGTGCATATGTTAGAAGTCACTTAGAATACGCCTTACAAGTGTGGAACCCCGTCTACAATATATACAATAGACGTATTGAAGCGTTAAAAAAACGGTTTCTGCGTCATCTTCAATTTAAAATAAAAGCATATCTTCCGAACTACAATCAGCGCTGTCAAAAATTCCATATTCTGCCATTGGAAGAGAGGAGACGTATAGCCGATCTCATTTACTTAATGAATATAGCGAGGGGTTCGGTCGACTGTCCTGAACTGCTCGCGCGCATTGGTCTTCAGGTTCCGTTTGCTTCACTCCGGAGACCATGCTGCCTACATGTTCCCGGAGCTAGAACTAATTATAGACAAAATAGTTATCTACTGCGGGCTGGTCGGTCTTTCAACGACTTGTCTAAGAATTAGGCAAGTAAAACAGCTCCTTACCGAGAACTTTTTCAATCAGGTGTAATTGTAAATTTGAGTTATTTTGTTAATTTATTTTTGGCTCTTTATCATTTTATAAAATTTTCGTATTTGTTGTCCACTTAACTCTTACATCATATATCGATTTCTATCTGTGAAAACTTTTAATTGTCCTTCTGTAATTATGTATGTAACTTATATTTTTTAACCTAGCTGTAAGTTTTCCAAAAAATGTAAAATAAAAAAAAATAATTTCGAACCTACATTAGCAAAGAATTCATTAACTGCATCAATAGCTAGCTTGATATCTTGCATAGTTTGAAGAAGTTCATACGGAGGTGGTTGCTTTTGTTTAATCATTGATATCTCATTAATCGTTCTCCACATAACTTTTGTATTCGACTTGTTTTTAAGTAATTTTGATTTCTCGTGAGCTGTTTTCAGTTTTTTTAGTAGATTATTACAAAAGTTACGATACCCTCGATAAATGGTTTGGATTAATGGGCTATTTGGTTCTCTTTTAGCTTTAGCGTGTAATTTATCGCGATGTCTAATGAAACGTACCAAACCAAGCGTTAACCATGGTTTTATGACTCTCTTACGTCGGGGTATATCTATTTAACTGTGTGTGATAAGATATTCTCAGTAATTAGATTTATAATCAAATCGGTTGCTATGTTGGCATCTTTAATGTTATAAATCTCAGAGAAATCAACATTGTCATATGACTTTTTAATGGTGTAAAGTTAATTTTTGAGATCGTTTTTTTACAGAATGACGCTTGATTTTATAATTGAGACAAAACACTATTGGTGCATGATCTTTTATAAAGGAGTTTAATATGTAGGTTGATGCCTGTCTGTCAGATTTAAGCATTACATGATCTAGACAACTGTCATTGCGTGTTGGTGTAGTATGAGTTGGTGTTGGGCCATGAAATGATATCATATCTAGATATTGAATACTTTTTGGATTATGCGAACTACCAGATATATTTATATTAATATCACCAATCAGTATAACAGACTTAACTTTTTTAGTAATGTAAAATAAGCATCTAAGCTATTACAAAAGCCATCAAGATTGCCAGTTGATGGCGAGCGGTACATAGAAAATATTGCAACATCTTCGTCTTGTCTAAGGATAAGACAATTTGCACCATGTATCACCGGCCTAATAATTGTGTGCTGTATGTCAGCTTCTACGTACAATATTACACCATCATTCTGATTTAGGTAATCTGATGAATATGAAACAAACCCAGATATTTGCAGTATTAGTGTCGTTTTACTTAGCCAACATTCACTTAACACCAATACGTCACATTGTAGATCCATTCTGTATAATAGAAGAAGAAGAGCGTCATAATTACATGTAATACTGATGTAATCTTGAGAGATGGTGGTGAGCTATCCAGTGAGTGTTTAAGTTCTTCAGGTGAACAAGTCAATGATGTGGGATCTGTGATGTTATCAATCTGATTTAAAATATTAAAAACCATTTTTAATAATAATATGAAACAAGAATATAGCCACAAAATTAAATAATAATAGAATACTGAGAAAATTTATACAACCAAGAGCAAATTCTAAACTACAATATATTAAAGTGTCTATTTTATGTTTAAGAATATAACTAAAATGCATAAAAGCAAATAATATGATAAGTAGGGTTATATGATTTCGATTATTAAATACCAATTGATTGATTATTGTCATTATTTAAGGATTGCACAGTAGAAGGTGGAATTTGTTGGGCCAGCTATGTACCAATGTTAACAAAATAATCGTTTATGAAATTCACCGATTCTGAAGCAGTATTTTTTATGTTGATTAATTCTAAGTTTGAATTAGTAGTTTTAATAGAATACGTAATGAATTTAATATT
This sequence comes from Leptidea reali, assembly GCA_949711725.1. Classification (NCBI taxonomy): domain Eukaryota; kingdom Metazoa; phylum Arthropoda; class Insecta; order Lepidoptera; family Pieridae; genus Leptidea; species Leptidea reali. Next base: position 7,664 of record CATIXN010002398.1, read on the forward strand.
TTTCCACGGTGTTCTGGTTACCATACAGATTAATTTATGTTTGATTCATAAATTAAACTAGACTTAAGAACAATTACTTTATTGGACAAAGTCTAAATGGTTGAAATGGTAAATGGTTATGAGCACACGCGAACCGATTTATGCTCGAACGTGAACTGGGGGAAAATGTGGAAACACGGCACGCGCCAGCGCAACTGCTGACAGGGCGCAACGTGATTTGCGATGTTCCACTCGTACATGCTCCCCCTAGAGAAGGAATTAATCTAGCGTACAGTCTCTATTTCATTTCACTATTCTAACCACTAAAACTATACCTAAACACAATAGGAGATGTAGATTTGTTAACACTATACACTGGTTTTTTATCACTACACTCTGCTTTTGCACTTACACATTGTTCACTAACACTATAATGGACCGCCTCGCTGCTGAGGCTTCGCACCGCGGGTCGCGGGAACACCTCGGCGGGGGTGGGGTCAGCGGGGCGCCGGGTTGAAGAGCACACAATTTTATAAATTTATCTAACAATATCTAAAAACTGTCCAACAGTTATTTCGTTATTCAATAGTTCCATCTGTGCTTCCTGGATGAATTTATCGTTAGCGATTTCTTCTGTTCTGCGTGTCCTCTTGGCTTGTCGTCGCTTCTGTTCAGCATCTCTTTTCAGTGCATTTAACAATTGTATGATGTCTGCGCGTTTACGGCCGATCATTTTGATTAAACTTGAGTTCCAGCTTTCACTGCAATTGTTGGTGCGATGTCTTTCACTAAACACTGACCACATATCTCTAACGTCGTCATTTTCGAGCCAGTATTTTATTTATGGTATTCATAATATTATAATAACAGGTTTTTGTAACCATAACAAATACAAGACCAAGAAAAACACAATATTAAAGTTACAACTATGTTTCTTATATCATTTGGAAAACCAACCTTTTCTAATACTATTTTGTCTGTAAGCTATACAATGTTGTCATGCCCTTGCAAGGCGTAATATAATATAGTGTACAAATTATATATGAATGTAAAATATAATAAAAAAAATAAAGTGATTTCTTATTGCAAAAATTAAAAAATAATTAACATAGAACTTCAATTATGATGAATGATAAGTTTATAAATTGATATAATTACTTATTATGATGTTTATCGTACAAGATTAACAAAATGATTACCACATTCATGAATCACTATTTTGCGTAACTTAAATAATAAATTTTCCATTTCCCTATTACACATTATATTTTGTACTTACGTTAATACTCGAAACAAACATTATTATTTGTTGTGTGAATTCATGTCATGCTAAGATGGAATATGGCGGCAGGAATCTAAAACAGCTGCTATTCGGATAGATGCGGTAGAACTCATAATGAAGCGACATCTCTACGCAACGCCAGGTGATTGATCAATTCAAGCTGCACTGCGTTGCACGCGATCCAATGAATCAAGCACATACTGGTGTTCGCCAGACCAGAGATGACAGAAATACTCCATATGTGCCGGGCCTGCGCTTTTAAGAGCGCTAGAAAGGGCGGTTTGAAGTATTTCCGTGCTCTATTTTTAATCCCATATAACCGCGGAATTGGCAATCGCATTTATAGAATCTTGAGACACGGTTTTATTTTATCTTGAAAACTTTGCAGTTCAGATCCTTTATGTCCAGCGCCACAACCCAGGTTTGTTACACCTTTTTAGTAGTCAGATGCTGCTTTAACTGATGCATCCAACCAGGGCTAAATTCTGCTACCGATCGATACCGCAGAGCTTGGTATAAAAATATCCATGCCCTGTAATATCATATTGGCTACTGCACTGTACTCTTGACCAGGCAATGGATGAACGTACCTAGAGGGGCGTCAACAGAGACCTGGTAACTATCGGGATGTGTAGTCAGCAGAAGATCTAATAAGGACCGGATGTGGTTCCACATCTAGGAGCCGGACAGACCATACGCCAAAGCAAAATTATGCACAGATCGCCCTGCTTAGTCTGTAGTACATAACCCAGCCCATTCGGCTTTGTGTCCGTTGAAATCACCCAAACCTACGATTTCAGCGGAGGGGATCTGTGCAAGCATGTCTTCAATTTCCGTTTTAATGCTCTCCATCAGATGATTAATTTCTGCATGCAATTGATTCGGTATTTGATGGTAGGAAGAAGATGCAATTTGCCTTCTTTGTTTTTGGGGTAGGATCCTGTTCTGTAAAGTCTTGGCTATAAAATGAAAATGAGAAAAAAGATGGCAGGCCTTGAATTTAAGTTGGCAAATGATGTGGAGTAGGATATTGTGCTAAGCCTCTTTGTATATCATTTAAAGAAGGACTTTGTTCTAAGTGTTCTTGATTTTTAAATGAAAATGGAATAGGAGATAATAGATCAAGATCTGTCAAAAGATCGTAGATGTCAATGGAACGTAAGAGGCCATTAGGTTATATACGCTTGGATGGGATTAGAAGAGAAATGAGATAGAGCGTCAGCACTAGTATGTCGTAGTCGAATTCTTGGAGCTTAAGTTAACAAAGCACTTAACGTGAGCCGGTGTATCTACAATTGAAAAGCCATTGGAGTGAGTGGAAGAGCTTATGGTC
>CATIXN010002400.1:0-10251 GCA_949711725.1 Leptidea reali
TAATGCAGTAAACATGGTTTTAATTTCAGCTTTGTTTCCAGACACCAATATGCTAAAAAAACTTAAGCCCGCGGTATGGTATGGTATAGGGGCTCTTGTTTCCGCAATTAAGCCACTAGTATGGGTCGCAGTATGTGGGCAGTTACCAGCCCAGCCCTGAAGTTTCTTCCAAAAGTTCAGAACATTCATTTTGCCCATTGGTGGGCCACCGCCGCATATTCCGGGAAGCACGCGATAATATTTTAAGAATCTCTTCATGCTATTTAAACATAGGCTAGGTCAAAAAACAAAACAAGGATAAAAAAGATATGAATTATGAATATTAAAAAAAATAGTTGCTAAATTTATTGCCCACACAGAATATATATTTCACTTTTTCTCGAAAATCAGATATCCTTCTTTACATGAATGAGGATATATTTTTTAGTGACCAAGATTTACGAATGTACCTATATTTCCCTCAAAAAATTCCTACCTTTGAAAAACATTTTTCATGAATAGACCGCAATTAAGTCAATCGCTCGTGTTCAGTATTTCTTCATTTCTCACACGATTTGCTTTCCCCGCCACGACGCTCGCAACCTTAAATGTTATTTAATGGAATCGTTTCAGAACGAATTCCGAATGTAAAGTTTGGAATCCTTCGTAAGAATAACTCCTACGAGTGCCGGCTTCTAATAAACTACTGAATACTATACGGCCTTATTCAGGATAAATGAAAATTAAGGAATTTTAGTTTTAAGTTACTTAAGGATTGCTGACTTTTGTATTCTTAGACAAAGTATTCTGTTAGTTAAATTCATTATTATTATGACAGAAAATCTTCTCTGATTCTCATCATATTTGATATTTAAATTATCTATAAGCATTTTATTTTAATACTAGTCAAACCTGACCATGTAAAACTATGGTGCGTTCTTTCTTATATCATAACAATCAAACTTTTCAAAAACCAATACAAATGCTCTCATTTTCATAATAATTAGAATTTTAATTAATTTAATTGTAATCTAATCACTTAGCGTTGAGTAGGGACGTTACATCATTGTGTGTCTTCTACCGAATTTATCACGGGCATGTTCCAAGGAGCTTTTGGATCTGATTTCTGCCATCGGACTCCACCTTCGATACACAACAGATTAAGGTTATCATTCACACCATCTGTATGTCTGGCTTTGGATAGATATACTCGAATATTAATAAATAGAAATTTATTCCACGTACAAACAAAATATAAAATTATACTTTCCTAAAAGGCAGGTGATACCTCTGGTGATGCAAGAGAATGTGGGCGGCGGTGATCACTTAACATGATGTCCAGCCGTTTTGGAGTCAGTCAGTTTTATAAACATATATTACAATAATTGGTATTATCTTTTCATTATTAGCTTGTGTATACCCTATATATTATTATCTATTATTCAACGTAGCAAAGCTCCTAATGAACACTAGACTTTTGTTAATTCTACTACTACTAACCCATTTTACGTCACTAAAAAAGCTGTATGAGAATTAATAAATTTTAGGTCAAGAATTTATGTACGTATTACATAAAATTATCCCTAAAACTTAAAGAGCGATTTAACTAAGTAAAAATAGAACACACGCAGATTATCAGCGTTCTTAATCCTTGCAAACGCAAGCGATTATTCAATTTTCGTAATAGTGTCAAGGAAATTCACCGCATTCAGGCAAAAAGCAACGTGTCCCTTAGCGAAAGTGGCGACACTTATATTAATTGTGCCGAATCAACCCAATTGTTTGTGCACCCTTGCCTTTTCAACAAATAATGCCTGTCATGTTCTCAGTAAACGAAACGAAGCACAATTTTAGGGAAAATTCACACTTATATAAATTGTACTAACTAACAAATTTTCTATTGAAGTGGAACTGCTTGAGGCGAATGAATCCCAAAATCCTTGCCTGGGCTCCTTTACTATAATGTTTGGTACATGGTATGTTTATGACTTATGAACAATATTATGAAAGGCTCATGACAATTGATTAGTTGACACCACTAAATTCTTTACATGAAAGTGTATAATAATGGTAGAAGTGTTATGTAAAGATAGACACTAATAGAAAGTTGTAAAATATGAAATATAAATTTGTATTAAAATCCATTAAGCTTGTGTTGCGTTATTTCGTATAAGAAACAGTTTTTTTTTTATATTTATTTTGTCAAACGGAATTATTGAGTGCGAGGTTGCCAAACCGACCTACTTATAAGTCTAGTAAATGAACATAGCGGTGAAATGGTGCTTTCATGCCTCTTCAACAAATAATGTCTGTCATGTTCTCATTTAAACGAAACGAACCACAATTTAAGGGCAATTTCACGCTTATATAAATTATTATTCTAAGAAATGGTATAAGTTTTTCTATAGAAATGAAATTTCGTGAGGCCCACTTTATTTTGTTGGTATAGAATGAAACTGGAGGTTAATTACCAAAACCGAAAGCCGAAGTTTCGGTCCAAAATGAAAGAACAGCGAACTTCGAACTAAATCCTATTACATAAGTGTTGACGGATTTCGTTTCGGAACCATATACTTAAAAATTTGGTAACAAAGTAAACAAAAGACAAAATGTCTAATCGCAAACTTCGTATCGATCTTCGGATCCGAAACACTTTCGTAATAGGAAAATCTACGATTCGTCCACCGAAACTTCGTATTTAGATTTTGGTAATAGGGCTCCTGAAACGCAACGTTCACTCGGGGAAAGTTGGCTCAAGTCGAGTAAGGGAGAACGCCCCCGTTCATTATTTTATATTATCACCTCAATAAATTAGATCGGTGCCATATCGTGATATATGTGAAAACTTTTGTGATTACGCTATTTTAGTCAAGCGTCCGCGTTACTGACAACAATTGGTTTGCTATTATTTACTTATTAGTATGACTTAATTACTTATTAGTATGAAGCCAATGATATTTAAAAGTATAAATAGGTTACCTAGACAACATTCGGTGTTTGTAAATTATACACTAACGCAAACATGAATAATTTAACATTGCAATAGCACACTACATTGCGATTACACGTCAAGAAGAATTGCTTCGTATTTGAACAGAAAAATATAGAATAATTAATCAGATATGATTTTTTATCGTACACCTTGATTTATGCCTAAAATACTATTCATTCATGAGTTCATGTAGTAAAAGTTATAAAGTAGTAAAAATGCATTGAAATTAGGTAAATAAAGTGTCATTGATTTTATAAAAAAAAAATGGATTAAAACATATAGCCAAATTGATGATTTTAATTATTTGTACATAAAATAATAAAAAACATACAGACATAACAAAACAAAACCGAAATATACAGTAAGGGTCCATTTTTACAATTTTACCAACGACGAATCCCGAAAAGCTTTAAGTTTACAATTATTATTTTTTGCATATTATATTATTTATGAAAGTCTTTTTGTTGAGGGTTTATTACAATAATATTATGGGAGAAGAAGAAAATTATCCATTGATTGTTCTACAGTTCTTCTTCTTCATACGAGCGCTTTCGGCAACTCGACGTCCATATACGCCTATTTTGCGTGCGAGGTAGAGGCTACTCCAACCAGCCAAGCTCCTCCAAGAAGTCACCCAACCTCTTAACGTCACGGAAGACATCTTGAAGAGCGCCTGGTGACCCCAGGTGCTTCGCCCTGTAGTTTGCCACCTCACTGCATTCCAGCAGAACGTGAGCGGCTGTTTCCTCTGCCCCCAGGCAACCTCTGCATAGAGGGCTGTCCGCGACACCTAAATTAAAGAGATGCCTGTTAAAATTGCCGTGACCTGTGGCCACACATAATATTAATCTTAGTCGACACCAATTAAGTTGTAAGATTTCCCTGGTAAAACGCAAGTCGGCGCAAGGTAAAGCTGCTTTGGCTTGCCTGCACTCCTCAAGGCTATCCCAGTATTGTTGATGTAGTGCTTTTATCTTTTGATTTAAGTAGTTCCTGAACCAACTATGTGGCAGAGGCAGGAAAGGCTCTGGTCCAACCGGTTGGGTCTCAGAACCCCTTCTAGCTAGTTGGTCTGCCGCCTCGTTGCCCCTGACCCCACTGTGACCTTTGATCCACTGAAGTGTTAGGTTGTTGTTTTTACCAGCCACCTTATTTAATGCTAAGTGGCATTCAAGTAATAGGCTGGAATTGATTATCTTACCTTGAAGGGATTGTAATACTGATTTGCTATCAGAGAGTATTCTAATAGAGTGATCATAAACCTCTCTGGCCAAGATAGCTTTGGCAGCTAGCAAAATCCCCATGCATTCAGCGTGGTATACAGTGTTAAGCTTACCCAAGGGCTCGGATATGCTGATATTTAGATCTTCCGAGAAGACTCCCGTACCTGTGCCTGAATACGTCTTCGAACCATCTGTGTAGAGGTCGAGCTCATAATGTGTAAGGACACTGTCGTTCCTTTCTTCGAGCTTTATTCTGTATTTTTTGTCAGAAATGAAAGTCCGCTCTATTTTATCACTAGCTGCTTCCACAAGTGGCATAGCTGACCATGCTTCTGAAAGTATGCTAAGATGTCTTACATTGTCAATTCTCTGTTTTTTCAGATGTTTTAATCTTAGCGCAGCCATTGCCGCTTCTTGATATATGAATAAGTGTAGCGGAGGGATGCTCAGGGCTATTTCTAAGGCGGCGGTAGGAGTTGTTCTCATGCATCCCGTCACCGCCCAGCATGCTTGCCTTTGAAATTTTTGTAATTTGGCAATGCAAGTTGTGAGTCTGGTCCTGGTCCACCACACTACACAGCCATAAGTGAGCATTGGTCTCACCACTGCTGTGTAAAGCAATAAGGTGAGCTTTGGTTGGAGACCCCATCTCTTGCCAATCATCTTGCGGCATTGCCATAAGGTGATACTCGCGGAGTTGATTTTGTATTCAAGGTGGCTGCTCCAGTTCAGTTTGCTGTCTAGAATCACACCTAGGTATTTGACCTCTTTTGATAACTGAAGTCTTGTATTGAAGATAGTGGGCGGTTTGTGGTTCCCTACCAATCTTTTGTTAGAGAAGAGTACTACCTGTGTTTTCTGTGGGTTTACAGAGAGCTCATGGTCTTTACACCATTCCTCGAGAAGTCGAAGAGCTGCTTGTAACCTATCACATACCATGCTGGCATTATTGCCTGTGTTTAAAATGGTGATGTCATCGGCATACCCTATTGTATAAAAGTATTGGTTGTTCAGTTTGGAGATCAGGTCGTTCACTACTAAGTTCCACAGAAGCGGAGAGAGAACACCTCCCTGCGGACAGCCGCGGGCTACAAGGGCGCCTTTCGTGTCTTCCCCTGTTACCCTTATAATTTTATTGCTTAACATATTAATTATCCAGTCAATAAGCAGGGTCTGTACTCCGTGTCTGCGAAGTGCTATGTTGATACTGGTGAAGTTGGTCTTGTCAAAGGCTCCCTCTATACTACTTTGTTCTACAGTTAGCAAGGGATATACCGGAAGGGACAGTGTTACTGAAAAAACTCCTACGTTAGCAAACAGCACTCACTTTTTACGTCCGCTACCTACCCTAAAAGTTGTTTTTGTAGTTTGATAGTTCAGCTACGCACTTGTTTATTAAACATTACTACATTTCGTATTACATTCACTGCATCAACGCCTTTTTTACATCATTTACTAAAATATACTTCCTCGATCATCCCGCAACAGACAGCATCAATATTTCGTCGTTTCTGTACGTTAATCTATGTCCGCACTCGAGAGTCGAGTCTCGTTGTCATGGCGACATATCTATATTGTTAGAGAAATAGTGAAATCACATAAAATTTTGTTATTCGTTATATCATAACTGTGGTATGTAATTCTATGAATTTTTTTACGATGGCATTTTAATTTTGTGCCTACATCAAATTGTAAGCAATTCTGTCAACAACAAACGCGTGCGTACCGTTTTCGTATCGACAGAGCGACTACGGCCAAAGGGACCAATTGTCTCCATTGAGGCGATTCATTTTCGGCTCGCTAGTGACATATCTACCTCTTTTAATACTACGAGTATAATATCATTGTATGAAGCGTTCTCGCGATTTAAAAAATTTCGACGTTTTCAGAGTTGCCATAGTCTAAATGATCTAAACGTATAAATGATCTGATATAAGTTTCATTTCTATTGTTAGACGCAACGACTGCCCTTTTTTTATTTTTATATACATGTGTTACATAAACCATAAGTAGAAATTTGTGTGGTGGTAGAACGTACATACGTTATCAACAATATACCATTAGTTCATTGTAAAAGATTGAGTATTTTTTCTGGGCTCTTGAATAAAAAGCTCTCTATAAATTAAAAAAAATCATGAAAAGTTACAGCTTATAAGGTCTTCATCAAATCTTTTGAAATCCGTGATACTTTGACTTTGTCACTTACTCAACAAAGATCATCTTAAACTAGAATCGTAGGATCCTTCATAATAAATGCATAATTCAATAATATTATGACTGTTCATTGTCAGTATATTTTTGAAAAAATTATATACGTTTAAAAAATCGACACCTTTTTGCTCTTTATAGTGATTTTCATTATTATAAGTAGGTAATAAAATTAAATGTTTTATAAAAAAATGCCACTGTTGTAAATCCTACTATTCCACAGCTGAATAAGTGTTTGCTACTACTCCACATCTGAATATCAAAGTGTTCGGACACCCTGGGAATAGATTATGATTATTTTATAGTAATAATAATGACAGTACAACATTTTATATTTCATTAAAAAGAGCGCAAAAAAAGAATGCTGGGAGAGTTCCTTACGCCGCTACTTCTCTCTTCTCTTATTTCAAAAATGACTCTATTTTAAGTAACATAAAAAAAATTCTAAAACAATCAATTTTTAGAAAATAAATACCTTTTATGCCTTTACATGCCTTTTCCTGATCTGAGTTAGGTATTTAGGCTACAATGGAAGCACATTAATAACAGAAAAATTTGAAATTCTCCTCGTTCAACCAACTTTGATAAGAGGTGAAAACTGTACATAAAAACAGAAAGAAATGAAATCTCATTTCAATTAAATTTAATTGCTAAAAACTCAGAAGTTCCAAATGATTTCGCAATAAAAAAATAACAGTATTTGTAGTTTCTTCAAATTCCAATTTAAATACTAATATTTTTATTTAAAATAGGATATAAAATCACTTATTGAAAGTTCTACCACCCATTCCAAATGGACTGCCTCAGACCTGAAAAAAATATGTGCAACAAACTCAGCGGGCTTCTTTTTATATAAAAATATGGTTAAAATGTAAAATCGTACTATAAAATTTATAATTTAATAGCCTGTGGGCGGTCGCTCAATTCCCAATCAGTGGTATCATTGAGTGAGTCATTTATGTTATAGTAACATTTACCACACAAACGTTTTTTAACAATTCTTTTGTATTTCGTAATACATACATACATCGTTTTAAACATTATCTGGAAGCTTGTTGTAAAAGCATATACGACGCCCCACAAAAGACTTACTAACTCGACTTAGCTGAAGTAATAGGCATTATAAGTTTATGTCTGTTCCTGGTGTCAACATTATGGTTATGACAGTTTCTAGCAGATTCTTACTTAACTTCAATTCTTCGAAATCGAATATCGAATTTCACGTTTATTTTGAAAGGATAATTTTCTTTATTAATAGGTAGTAGTATCTATAGTAGTAGTAAAGGAGGAGAAACGAGCGTACGGGTCACCTGGTGTTAAGTGATCACCGCCGCCCACATTCTCTTGCAACACCAGAGGAATCACAGGAGCGTTACCGGCCTTTAAGGAAGGTGTACGCGCTTTTTTTGAAGGTACCCATGTCGTATCGTCCCAGAAACACCGCACAAGGAAGTTCATTCTACAGCTTTGTAGTACGCGGAAGAAAGCGCCTTGAAAACCGCGCTGTGGAGGACCGCCATACATCCAGATGGTGGGGATGATTAGCAGGTGAAAGGCTTAAATATTAGCAGAGATTTTTACTAATGGGGTTTATTATGATATATAAACCAACTAAACAAATCTGAAAGTGAACCATTAAACTTACTTCTCGAAATTATAATTTGCAATATTTTGTAGAATAATGAGCTTAATCAATTCAGAAGTGTCATAATTACTATGAACATAGTAATTTATTTTCTGAATTACTGAAAATAAGAGCACAAAATACAAAAAGGCTCACAGTGAAAATACCTTAATACAAAGGCATTAACCGCGTGAGTCACAACGCAACACGGTAGCAGTGACAGGAACAAATCACTTTAATTTCGGCACAACAATTGTCATGAAATTATTTACTTGTAACCTGCCTTTGTTTTATGAAAATCAGCTGATTGTTTATATTAAATAAATTTTTAATTTTAAATATGTGATACATTTAAATTGTTTTCATTTGAAGTAGTTGAACTTTTGTATGTGCGTGTTCTAACGGGGCAATATTTCGACACCGCACCTATTTCTACCAACAATACAAATGCAGCGCTGTTTTGCGGGTTCATAAATTTATGATTTGGTTTAATTTTTAACAGTGGGAGGCATAATTTAGCCGGCATCCTTGGCAAAGGCAAAGGATGCCGGCTAAATTATGGGTACCACAACGGCGCCTATTCCTGCTGTGAAGCAGTAATGTGTAAACATTACTGTGTTTCGGTCTGAAGGGCGTTGTAGCTAGCGAAATTACTGGGCAAATGAGACTACTAAAGTCTTACGTCTCAAGGCGACGAGGGCAATTGTAGTGCCACTTAGAATTTTTGGGTTTTTCAAGAATCTTAAGCGGCACTGCATTGTAGTGGGCAGGGTTATTGATACCACGCCAGCTGAAGGTCCTACTGGTCTCGTCCATTATTTTCATAAAGTAAAAAAACATCATAATTTCACTTCAGTAATATATAGGTAATGTTATATTATTTGGTTATGACAACGCTAAATTTCATTTAGTATCCTAACATCTATCCTTGTTACGACGACATAATAAGAATTGCACCGTAAGCAGGTACAAATAATTCATCTTTATTATAACAAACGATGTAAGAGACATCAGGTATTGTGTTGTATTCCAGTCACGAGTTTGTATAAGACGTCAGTTCACCAGTGGCATGTACCTTTATATATTTCGGGCCAATTTCTTTCGTTAAGGGTCTCTAGCACAGTTACAGTATTATCTCCTGTGTGATACTTCTTACCACTTTTTATTGCTTTGTTTTTTAATTTCAAGTTCTTGTTCTTGTATTTTTTATTCATTCAATGCAGTGTTTCCCGGATGATACCTTCAAAAAAAAGCGCGTACACTTTTCTAAGGCAGGTGTTGCAAGAATAAGTGAACGGTGATCACTTAACATCAGCGATCTATACGCTCGTTTGTCCTCCTCTACCATCATCATCATCAGCCGGAAGACGTCCACTACTGGACAAAGGCTTCCCATAAAGATTTCCACGACGATCGGTCCTGCGCTAACCTTATTCAACGTATTCCGGCAATATTGACCAGATCGTCGGTCCATCTTAGTCCTCCTCTACCATACTTAATTATATTGAAGAGTTCCACTCTCAACACAAAAATTGTTCAAAACGTTTTAATGGAAATTTATTCAAAAATTTGTAATAACAAATTCTAGCAATTTCAAGAAAAGATCCCAAATAAAATCGACAGACTGTTTGATATACAAATGTAATGATCAATTGTAACAACATTCATTCATTGATTGCAGACATAAAAAACCAGCAAAGGCTAGCTATAAATTTATGACAAGGATTCGAAATAATTTATAACATGAATCTCATTTCACAGATCGTCGATTAAACCTGTAAAAATAAGAATAAGGACCTTCATAAGAAATTTGATAAGTTCATAAGTTTTCAAATTCAAAACTAATTTTACACTTTTCAAACACAAATAACCGAGAACCAGCTTGCAACGAAGATGCCCTTGAATTTATTGCAGATCGGCGATTCTATATTCCTACAAATATTATAAATGGCAATGTAAGTTTGTTTGTTAGGCTTTCACGCCTAAATCACCGAACTGGTTCTGATGAAATTTTGTACAGAGATTGACTAGAGCTTGAAAAAGGACATGGGCTACAATAAAATATGGAGGGGTTGAAATAAGGGATGGAGGTTTGTATTGAAGGTATAGCATTTTTTTTTTCGACCTGTATGTGGATTAAATTGGGGATGATAGTTAGTATGGAAGCCCAAACGAAGTCACGCTTTCACGCCTAACTCCAAATTAAATTTTGATTATATTTGGTA